>NQVE01000039.1:705000-946644 GCA_003260385.1 Cuscuta australis
TTCATAGACAAATTATGTTGCTATCTAACTGTGTGGGTTTTGGTTCACTTCTTTCTTATTTATCAATTTTATTCTTAACACATATACATTAGACCTGAAAAAGCTATGATTGTCAATGACATGGGCTTTCATATATATGTAGGCATGCAGGTAGGCTTCCTATTCATGGTGATGCCACTGCAAAGGCCAACTTATACAAGGACAGGTTCCTGATGTTATTCCAAAGACTTTCTCGTGATTCTCAGTTTTCCAAGCCTTGTTTTGGGAGTACTATGTCTGAGTATGGCAGCTGCGAAGTAAGCAATAAATCCCAGTCATGAGCTGTAAATAGACATAAATACAGTACGGAGTATATGCTGAATGCAGATTGAATTTCTGAAAAATTGTGCATAATGTGATACATTTATGTTGGCAATTAGCAGATATCTTCAATCCAATCTCTGGTTGGGCAGATAGGAAGAAAATGGATAATGGGTTTAATATCTCAATTGGAAGATGATCATTTCCTCTTGGAAGACCTTACAGCAGCAGTTGAAGTTAATTTATCTGATGCAATATCCTTTTTTTCCCTTCTTGAAGCTTATCTTTGTTATTGCTTTTTAATGATAAACGATCTTATTAAATCTTCAATGAAAAGGATAATGATCTTCCACAATATGATTTTAATTAATTTACAGTTTGGTTTGCTGATTATTAAAGCTAAAAAATTTCAAGAAATTCCCTCTAAAGTTCTATGTGAGTATGTGAACTACAATGCTATCCATTCAATGATGTCTTTTATGGGTTTTGTATTTTAAATATAAGACACTGTTCAAACAAACGTAATTGACTATATCTTCATGATAAACATATCCATCACATCCCTTCTAGGTTCTCCATTAAGTAGTGACTACCTTTAATTTATAAGTTTCAAGATGCGGAGACCGGAGTACCAGAATAGAATATGTTAGAAGCAGAGAGATTAGAACATTCAGCAAAAAACTCTTTGTAACCCATTGATTAGTAATTCCCAATCAGCGCCACCATCATCTCAATAGGTAGATTAGTCCTCTTCCACTTCAGTTTACTGTTCTAGATACTTGATTGTTGACACTAAGATGCAATATTTCCTTTACAAGCTATACGAAATTACAACAGGATTTTTTGTTGAAAACACAATTGTCGTAGCCCAAGGTGAAATGCAATTGGATGGTGTATTTAAGGTCTGAATTCCTTTGCTGTCGTACATTTCTTACAAGGTTATAATTTGGTATTTTTTGGCTTTGGGCATGATGGAATAAAGTTGAATGACTCTTTAAATTGTTTGTGCTTCTTTTACAATGAAGTAGCGGTTAGTCAATGCAATTTTTGATGCTCTTCATGGGTTATCAGGAAGCATCCGCTCTATGTTTTAAACATAGGGTTCAGGCTACGTACATCCGACCCCCTACCCCGCAATGGATGGGTGCCTTTGAGGCATTCGGGTAATGTTGTTGTTGTACTGTTTTAATTTGCTTGATTTAAATATAACTTTCTTTTTGGGGGCATTACCAAGTTTTACATATATTTTACTCCGTAATTTTTTAGACTTGAACATTGGCTATGCTCAAGATAGTAAGAATCCTTTTCACATACTAAAAGGTTTAATGCTTTTAACTTTTAAGGGTAGGATATTTCTGTAAATGAACATTTACAGTGTGCTTAGTTAACCTAATGGGAGGGAGTGGGATTTTAATGGAGGACAGGGGGTGAATTTTAATATAACCTCAATTTGATATAATTGAGAGGAGAGTCAGGACTAGGGGAGAGATTTTAAATTTTTGCTGCTACCTATTTAGTGAAATTATCAACTGAATCCTTAAGTCACATAGTGTGTAGTTATGGCCATAGTTGTCTTGGCGTCGCCTTGGCGTCCCGGTGCTATGCTCTTCTCTCCATCCCGGGTCAACTCATCTGATTTTGCCTTACTCGCCTACTGCCTAGGTGTTGACTTGCAGATGACTAGGCGTCCAGGCATGCACTAGAGACACCATGAGTTTGGGAAGTCTGTTTTTGTAATTTATATAGATCAAAGTCGCACCCCCAAAACTTATAATCCCTAGAACACCATACCATAGGAAGTTGGAATCCTCACTCGACAACCCCTCTAGCGCTCGTTCGAAAGGCGATTCTCTTGCGGCCCTCCAGTAATGTTTTTCTTTTCATATTTTGTTTTTTTCTTAGTGCCTGAAGTAGTAGACCCCCCCCACACACAGAGATTTGTTCCTGGCCTTTTTGTTTCCTTTAAATTTCTAGTTTTAACTTTTTTCTTATATACTAGGACAAACAAGTAATTTTCTTTTTTGTATATACTGGCAAACAAAATTGGATATTATATAAAATGTAATCTATTTTTTATACTTTTGTTGATTATCTATTGGTCCATATTAGAAATTTAAAGTTTATCAAATACAATATATATAATGTGATATATTTATATTAGTTTTACTATTGTATACCAGTTCTCATTATTAAGTGTTGCCTAGGCGTCATGGCGGTACACTGGCGCCGTTCCTCGCTTTGCCCGTGACATTCCACAACTATGGTTATGGCTTATGTCCTGATATTATGTGTAATTGACTTGGTCTCTAAATCACATAGTTGGTATAGTTATCAGATCTGATTTTTTTTGTAGGTAGTGGGTAACTAGTGTTGCACGGAGTATATAATATAAGTCATTTATAAAGAATTAATTCTCCTCCAACTATCTGAGCTTTTGTGGTATCAAAGCCAGATTTTTCTAATCACCACAAGTAGCAGCTCAGCTCAAACTGATTAGTCTAGTCTCATGCCTTGCCTAATCTCACTTCTGAGTTATTTAATCACCTCTCATGATGAAAACAGGGACTCTAGTACCTCGAACCAGATAACCTTCAAAGTAAACATATTCAGAAACCAGTGTCCTTGTTTGTTTTTTACCATGTCATCCTATATTTAGCTCTTTTTAAACATTTGTTTCTCTGTTCTATTTGGGAATGAAGATGTTGATTTGTTTCAGTGCAAAATCCACCAGTTTCCGAAACATAAGAGAGCCAAATGTCCTACTTTTAAATTGTATGATTTGTATCCACTTGAAACTTTTCTCTCTTACTCGTAGTTACATCTGGGGACCCTCTAGAGTAAAATATATCATGGGCACGTGATGGCTCATCATATTTATTGATGGCCACACTAAAATACTCAAGTGCATCTTTTGAAAGAAAAGCCATAAATCAAAATTTCATGCTTTGATAAAAACACAATTTCAATCTAAAACAAGCCTTTAACTGATAATGGAGAGATGATTTTAATAACAGTTTAGGATAATTTCATGTGGAACATGGTACAGTTGGTACTATAGTATTATCTACAGTCGACCATAGTTCTTGTGTTTATACACCTCAACAAAATGTAATTGGAAAAAAGGAAAAACCAACATCTACTTGCAGGAGTTGCAGCTGCCTGAACATTAATGTTATATATGCATCTTTTCCAAAAGGTTCATATCCACAACTGCCTGTTTAATTAACCAAAAGCCTAGCAGCAGTCGCGTTCTTAGCTATCAAATCTCTTTCACAAACTCCAGACACATGTTCTGTAAAGTAGATCTTAAACAGATCTGCCTCATATAGCTTTTGGATTTACAGTTTTGTCCATATTTGTGATAATAAATTAAGTAAAATAAATCATCAAGCAATTAAATGTGTGTTCTTAAGGTATTCTTTTACTCAAAAAGATTTAAATGCTCTGACCCTAGCTTTGTTATGATTCTAATAAGTATGGATGCCACTGTTTTTGGAAACAAATT
Organism: Cuscuta australis; assembly: GCA_003260385.1. Taxonomy (NCBI): domain Eukaryota; kingdom Viridiplantae; phylum Streptophyta; class Magnoliopsida; order Solanales; family Convolvulaceae; genus Cuscuta; species Cuscuta australis. Next base: position 708,806 of record NQVE01000039.1, read on the forward strand.
GTTTTGAGCAAACTTCTCTCCAGGGGGAGAATGAAAACTGTGAAGATAAGGCTTTGGACATACATCTAATGATATGCCTAACCTTGTGTTTGATTATAATTTTAGGTTATGTTTGGATATAAAGGATGAAATTTAATAAAGGATGGGAAAGGAAAGTATTATAGAGGAGCGGAAGGGAGATGATGATATCACGTTTGGATCAAAGATTTTCACGCTCCTTTTCTTCCCCATCACAGGCCTTCGTTAAAAGTGTTCTTTGTCTTTGCCAAACCTTTGATTTGTTATCTTTCAATGAATTATTCATCAATTGCTGTTTCCATCTTCTTAGCCTAGTAATTCCGATCCAGACTCCCAAATGAGTTCCTTTTTTTGTGAAGAATTTTGGCATCGTCTTCCTCTCTCCCTCCCTCCCCCCAAATGACTCCAATTTGGAGGGATGCATTTTGAAGGGAATGGAGGAACTCTCCTCCTCCCCTTGTTTCCTTCTCCATTCATTTACTTTCAAACCAAACATAGGATGAACAAGTTCCCTCCCTCCATCACCCTCCCTTTCCCCCATTCCCCTCAATACAAACACACTCTTAGTGTTTCGATTCTGGTAAATAACCAACATAGAATCTGCCATGACAGCTGGTTTTAGCGCTAAAAACATCAAACTGGTTCTACTGTGGGGAGCTAAACTTTGAATTTTATGTTTGCTTGAGGACGAAATCTGGTAGAGTGTAGAACCACCATTTGCTCTAGCGACTAAGTTTTGCCTTAGTCGCTTGCGCAGGTGATGAGGCGTTGATAGTCGCAACAATTTGCCACTACGGTTGGGTAGCATTAGTCTTGGATCCCATCAGGTAATTTTGTCGGGGATCAATTTTTTAAATAAAAAAGAACAATTCTCTATGTCTAAGTTGCTAAGGCTGTGTTCCATTCGCCTGAATTGATATGATTTTTTTGATGTTTTTTATCTGATTGGATCTTAATGTCAAAGTGTTAGTCAGTTAGTATACATTTTGGGTTGGATCTCTAGACTCGAAAATACCTCAAATCCCCATCCTTGAACTTTTGACGTAATTTCCCTTATTTGCCAAAATAAACCCAAGGATTTTATTTTCTTTTATTTGTTATTTTCCTACCTAAATAATTGAGGATAAACTCCGGACCTATTTAGGGCTGTAAACGGATAATATCCGCGACGGATATGGCATATCCGAATCCGATTAGTTTTTGAGATATCTGAATCTGTAACCGACGGATATTTACATTTCTATATCGGAATCCGTAACCGACAAATAATTCCCAATTTTGGATATGTTCGGATCTGATTACATATCCGAAATTGACCAAATATCCGAATCTGACCGAATATCAATGTGTCCAAACCCAGAAACAAAAATGTTAAATGGGGGCAGAGGGATTCCAACCCAAGACCTCCAACCTTAAAATTTAAAGTTGTAGCCATCTGGGCTAAATCAAACACTTTGTATTTGTAAGCAATACATAATATCTATTTGTTTCTTAAAACATGCCGTGTCCTAATTTTTTAAACAAAATAATATACATCTAATTGTAATGCTTTGTATTTTTTCTTTAAATAAACTTCGTATTATTTATAATTATAGGCATACTTATGCGATGATATTTTATTATATTTAAAAGTAGTTCAAAAAACATGGCAATTTTTTTTATTTAAACATAAATATGAATATTTTATACTAAGCTATGGATCGTTGACCGTAGTCAAACCGGTTCGATCGCTTGATCCTTGACCCAGTTGCTAGTTTGGTTTGACGTCCGATCCGGTTTTCAGAATATTGCAGAATATTCAAAATTGGTAATAAAAAATTCAAATGATTATAAACGGAATGTGAAATTGAATATCGAAATCCATAATGCTGAACAATGTCAAATACGTAAAAAAACTACTGTCTAAATAGAAAATACTTAACCAAAATAAATGATTCGAACAAAAATATAAATTCATAATCGACCAAGTACTTTCTAGATGTAATGGTAAGACACTAAGGTTAGAGACTTAGAGGGCAAGGTATATTTTTGGATATATGGGCTAAATATAAATTTATAATAGTTTGGGTAGGGGATTATATTTATTAAAATAATTTTAATTCGGTATTCGGATAAACAGATATTTGGATAAATGGTTATTTAAACGGATGTATATCCGGATCAGATTTTAAATGGATCAGGTATACAATTACCAAATCTATATCCGTTTAGTAATCGGATGTCCTTAATCGGATACAGATAATATCCGTTTAAGACGGATGTGGATTGTTCCCGTTTAAAGGAATAGGAATGTGGACGGTTATCGGATTTTTGGTTATCCATTGACAGGCCTAGACCTATTCCTACTAAATGGACTGATTGAAGATACATGTTGAATATGGACAAAAAAAGTCTTAAATGAATAATAAGGCTCGACTTTGCAGGAGAAACAAACCAATTTTAACAAATAGTGTTCTGTCAATCTTATTTTCTGATCTTTGGCGTAGTTTTTCAATAAAGTAATCATCTCCACATAAACTTCACATGTTGGATGAAATTTGGAAGAAAGAGGAAGACCAATTCTTGAGTGAACAGTAAACTGTCAGTCTTCGTTTGATTTAATATCCATTTAGTTATATCTGTTTTTGCTTTAGCCAAAATTTCAATAGGAATTTAGCCCATGTGTAGTCATGGAGCCCGGAGAGCGTCATTATCCTCCATATGGCAGCCTCCTCATTGAGGGCTCCATGACCTTAAAATGTCGTAGTGCAAAAAGCTCAAATAATCCCTATTCTTTATTAATATTTTTTATTTTTTAATTAAATTAAAAATAAAGATGTGAGTTGTAAAGATTTAATTGGAGGGATTGGAATGGGGGGAGCGCTATCTCTGTAGTGCACATGTTTTTTGATGTAATCACGCCTAAGGGGAGAGTGTATGGGGCGTCATGGGGGGCGCCGTAGTGGCTCTCACACCTACTACGGCCGGTCTTAGGCAAATAATTCTTGCTTTCACACTCACACTATTATTTAATGGTTGGCCTTGTACTAGTATAAATATGTATTTAAAACCTTTCATTCAGTGAGTTTGTGATTTGACAAATATAAGTGTGCTTGCTCTTTAAGTGGATCCTAAATATTTAGTGATTCAATATTATCCCTTTCCTAATTGCTATCTCTTAAATTGGCTATTAGGAGTGTGTATTTAGGAGTCTTCTTTTTTGCCTCAATTGTGATGGTTGAAGTATAAAATTGATACTAAGCCCTAAGGTGAATTAAGAGCGAGTAGTTTCTCTTATATTTCTACTTAATATCATCATTTTTCCTATATATTTCCTGAATTCCTACCTCCATTTGATCCTTCAAAAATTGTGTCTTTAAGTCCTAAGCAAATATATAAGGGAGTATTTATTTACAAACATATTTGTTATATTTTTAAATTTGAACATACGCCAAACTCATAAAGGATGAATTATCATTATAGTTGCAACGTGCATGTAAGAGGGTAATTTAGTCCAGAAATAAAACCATCTTTTTTCCTTTCAAATCCCCTTTGTCATGGGGGAGAGAGAGACATGAAGGGAATGGAGACAGCATTTTAAAGGGAGAAAAATCCCTCCCCTAAGCTCCACTTACATGATTACATCAAAGCAAACCATGCAAGTGAATGAGTAATCAAAATTCATTTCTTTAATCTGTCTTTTTTATTACCTACAAATGCTCTTTTATTAAAAAATATTCAATGCCTTTGGATGGTTGTATGTACTATGCACTTAAAATCCAGGTCTGAGATGTATGCCATACAAAAAAAACAATTTTTCTTAGGTAGTTCAATTGTAGATAGCAACTAGAGTCTTTAAATTTATTTCTATAGGTGTTCAAGATTTGCTAAAGTTGGTTCAAATTCTTTGATGTTAGAGATCTGGAGTAAGATGAAAATAGTAAATTAGAAATTACTACTTCTGTCCCACTCTCTTTGTCCACTTTTGACTTTTGGAACTGTTTATCTAAGCACTTTGGCTCATCAAATTCTCTCAATGTGTAAGCCTAAATATAGTCATGTGTGATCTTGTTTGATTTGTCTTAACATATAGATTATTAATATATAATTTTTATAATTTTTTAATATACAAATTACAAGATAAAATGGATTAAAGAAGTGCATTGGATGGTGTGTAAAAATGAAAGTGGACAAATACTCTGGGACGGAGGGAGTACTAAATGACTTTGTTGTTTCGTTCACAATATTTCTTTTGCAGTCATGCACTGTGATTGTATGAATAAGTTCCTAATACATTTCGATTGCTACAACTCCACCAACATTATAATCAGTTAAATATTGTGCTCCTTAAATTTAGTATAAAAACTGGCCTAATTACTAGTTCCATTTATTTTTATCTTATTACTCTTGATTATTAATTTGTTGAGAATTATTTTGATAGGTCAGAAAATGTGGATTTCCTCCTCTAGAAGACAGAGAAAAATCTACTTCAATCTTTTCAGGGATTGATTTCTTTGGTGCTGGTATACTAACAAATGATGAAACTGTATCCTTTTACAGGCGTCAGGAATAACTATTATTAAGAAAACCAACAAAATGATCCTTTACTATTTTGTGTGAAAAAATTAGAAATTACCACATTAGATTTTCTTAAACATTGCAATAGGTCAGACTTGCAGAGCTGGAAAAAAGAGCCGTGAATGACATGTTTATCATCCTCTCTGATATCTGGCTGGACAATGAGGAGGTTTGATGTTTTCTTGTCAGTTCTTTTTTTTAATTACTAAGAATTTTGTCCTCTAATTCACTATTTTCTTTTCCTTAGAGAAGACTATGAAAAATCTGGAGATTATCCTCAGTGGTTATGAAAATTTAGAGGTAACTCCGTTGTTATTCGTGTTTATGGGAAATTTCTGCTCTCATCCATGTAACCTCTCCTTCAAGTCTTTCGGAAGGCTCAGGTAAATGGCCAGCTAAAGTTGCTTTGCTGTTTGCATGTTCAATTAGTAAACCTACCCGATTAATGAACAAAAGTAACAACCTCATGTCCAGGTCACATTTTGGAAAATTAGGGGAACTTATTGCATCCCATCCACGACTAAAGGACCACAGCCGGTTTCTTTTCATTCCTGGTCCAGATGATGTTGGTCTGTTGAATAAATCATCACAAGTTTATGTAGAATTTCTTTCGCTAGCAGAATATAGCTGTTAACCAATATCTTTATATCAGGTCCTTCAACAGTCTTGCCTAGATGCTGTTTGCCAAAATACATTACCGAAGAGCTTCAAAAGAATATTCCAACTGCCATATTCTCCAGCAATCCATGCAGGTATTCTTTATTGCCTTATTGGATGAGTTGTGTTTAGTGGAGGATCTATTCTGATTCTAGTTCCGACTATTTCCCATTTTATTTTTAGTTGAAAATTGACTGAATATCGAACACGGTATTTTTTTCAATGTCCATACTACTATAAGATGAAATAGATTACTACTACTACAACTACAACTACACCTATTACTAGTATTGTAATTATAATGATAATAGTAATAATAGGAACTACAATAATAATTATAATCATCATCATCATCATCATCATTATTTCTATTTTGAAAACTCATTTGCAAGGACCCTTGTACTGACTTACTACCACTACTCTCATATGATCCTTAAACTATTTCTTTCACTTAATTAGAAGAAATCGTAGCGCAGTGTTGTTCATTATAATTCATTCTGCTCATTATGTTGAAGCAGAGTCAAGTTTTACACACAAGAGATAGTATTTTTCCGGCAGGACATGCTCTATAAAATGCGCAGGTCATGCATAATGGCACCTTCTACGAAAGAGACTAGTGATCCATTTGAGCATGTAAGTATTCTTTTACTATCCTTAGTAATGCATTGACGCTATCTTTTATCTTATAAAATATAAGAATCAACAATGGACGGTTATGTTTTTCTTGCAGCTTGTTGCTACTATTTGTCACCAAAGTCATCTATGTCCCCTTCCTCTAACCGTGCAACCCATTATATGGAATTATGATCACAGCCTCCACCTTTATCCTACTCCACACACGGTACTCCATATTCTTATTTGAATTGATTGTCAAAGATATTTCATTCAGTTTACTTTTCCGGAACTGCAAGGATATTAGCTCGAAAGTTGAATTAGTAATAATGTAATATAATACTACCTCTGTCCCAAATTAAAAGTCCATTTTGACCCGAAATGGAGTTTAAGAAAAGTATTGAAAAATCAAATGTGTGTGGTTGGAATTGATACGATAGAGAGAGAAATAACAATGACCACTTGTTGCTTATCCATAAAGGAAATGGACTTTTGTTTTGGACAAACCAAAAAAGAAAGTGTGTTGTTTATTTGGGACATGGGGAGTACATGGTAATATTACTATTAGTTTTCCTATTTATAATACCAACAATAGTTTCTCAGTCATACTAGTATTCAACAACAATTTCCCAGTCATATTAGTATTTAGTTTTAGTGAAGTTCTAATGGCAATATTGCACTCCCTCTTTCCCATAATGTAAGATACAAATGTGTTTGACATGATTTTTAATACTCCATTCGTCCCCAAATAAAGAGCTTCACAATTGTCTGGGCTTGAAGGTTAAGAAAGACGTGAAATTGTGTGATTTAAATTTATGAAGAGAGAAATAATATGAACACAACTCTTTTTTGGAAAAACCAAAAAGGAATTGTTAACCTTTTAAAGGGAGTAAAAGGAAGGAGACAGTTGTTCAACCATAAAACAAGTTAGTAGACTCAAACAAGTTAAGGTGAACAAATATGAGAGGAGAAAAATCAAACACACAAAAAAAAGGCACAAAAGAGTAACCTACTATAACTAGCTAAGTAACCTAACCCAATATTCCTAGTTAACCCCAAGCGCCCTAAACACACAAAGAACCACTCCTAAGAAGGTTTACCATAAAACTTTAATCATCGATCTCCAAAAACTCCTTTCTCGGGATATGCCTTTAGTAAACTGTTGGGACCACAAGTCTTGTACAATTTCCTCAGTATACTCTTCTGTAGCCTTCCTTTACCCCTCTTCTAATTCCCTGCTTCCAACTTCTCTTATCCTTCACGAGTGTGACTCTCATCTTGCCTTAATATCATCGTTCCGAACCCTATCGCTACTAGTGCAAGCTTGTTCTTTACGCCTTTCTTTTAACTGGAGTTTGGATTCTTGATATAGTTTTAATTTTAAGTAAAATCTGGAGTCTGTAGATTTAGAATTGGAATCCAAAGTGTAGAGATTGGAGAGTAGAGACAAGAGACATGAAAGCTAGAATTACAAGTTGAATAGATCATGGCCTACATCCATATATACACCTTAGCTTTTGGATCTTAGCCATCTGCATCTGTTCTGCATGGGAGTGTTCTTCACTGATCCACACTCAGTCGCATACAACATAGCTGGTCTAACCATTGTTTAATAAAACTTACATTTTAGTTTGAGTAATTTGTTCTTGACCCACAGGAGATCACTCAGTCTCACCATTTCTCAATAAAACTTAATTTCATCAATAACATGTTGTGCACTCAAGCTGGTCATTGCTATCAATAGAAGATCAAATTTTCAATTCAATGAATAGAATATTGAAAAAGAATAAATACTTATAATAAAACATTTGCATTTACTCTATAGCAAAAAAGAAATCATACTCTATATATCCCAACTAACAGAAGGGGTACTTTTACCTATTCAATAGTTGTGTCATCATGTCTCTCGTTGTTAGCCGTTACCGTTACTAGTGTTCCTAGAGAATTGCAGTAGCCAGTTGGCCATCACTTTTTCTGAAGGTACTCAATAATTATTCTCTGTCCCAAACTGAATTTTTCTGTTTACTCTAAAATAAAATACCCACTTTTTCAGTTTCCTTTTTCGGAAATAAACTTTAACGTCATACCTTTCACTTTTGTATTTTTTTAAACTTCAGTCTTCATGAAGTGGGATCCAACTAGCTTGTTGTTACATAGTCTTAATGAAGTCAAAGTGTTTAAGTTCGTTTTGGGATGGAGTAGTACAACGTAGTCCATTGTTAATAGGTAATAATTTTTCAAAGATAGGTACATAAGGCCTTATTCTAAGTTAGGCTACTCTAATAAAATCTTTTACTCTAGCCTATATTTATCTTCATTTTACTATTGGTCAAACTATATCTTCTTTCCTTTCAAATTTACATTAAGCATTTGTTAAAACAATATAGTCGTGGCACCACTTATTTGGGATGTCCCAAATATACTCCCTCTGTCTCAAAAAAAGACTCCTTAATTCCTTTTTGGGATGTCCCAAAAAAGCCTCTTCTTTCCTTCTATGGAAAAGTTTGAGTGGCTCACAAATTTTCTCTCCTCTACATCATTTTCAACAACATATTTTCACTTTCCTTAAACTTTGTGCCAAGTCAAACTGTGAACCTTATTTTGGGACGGACGGAGTATAAAATTTATATTTTAATCTTACACATATAATTAGGGACCGTTTGGTTGGGGGGGGGGGGATATTTTCCCAAAAAAATTGATTTCATTTTTCCCTGTTTGGTAACATAAGTGGTAGGAAACTATTTTCTGAGGAAAATGTTTCCTGTTTGCTTTTGAAAGAAAATTCCTACTCACTCTCCCCCCAAACTCCATCCGCCACCTCACCGCCCGTCCCCCACCCCAACCTTGCCTCCGCCACCTGCTATGCCCCAACCCTTCCATCCTGCCCCAACCACTGCCACCCGCCAAACCTACCCCCATCCCCTCTTACCCTGCCTGTCCACCTTGCTCCCACCCTACCATCCTCCGCCACTCGCCAACCCGCACCATCCGCCCCTACCCCTCTACCCTGAACCAAATATGCCAATGCTCCCATCCTACGCCTCCCGCCCTCATGCTGCTAAAATTTCAATTTTGAAATTTTAACATTTAAAATTGTTTTTTAGACATAATATTTTTTCTACCAAACAATGAAAAATGTGGGAGGAAAATAATTTTCCCGGGAAATCATTTTCCATTGGAAAATATTCTTGGAAAATATTTTCCTCTCAACCAGACACACCCTTACATAAATTAAGCTGAAAATAACTTCCATAAATCGTAAAATGAAAATAAACATGGAACGTAGGGAATAAAATTATACTCCCTCCATCTCGTTCCAAAAGGCATACTTTCCAAATTAGAACTCCCACCCCAAAAGGCATACTTCTAATTTGGCATAACCAACCTACTTTTAAAACCATTTTTCCATATTTTCAATCAATTTTACACACTCTCTATTACTTTTTTAATCACTCTTTCACACTAACTTTTTCAATCACTTTTACACTTTCACCCTATCTTTTCAATCACTTATAAATTTGTCTTAATATCCACAAAGTAAACTCGTGCCTTTTGGCAAGGGACGAAGGGACTATGTAGGTATGGCGTATGCATATATAAGAGATTTGTTCAATGCTGGCCCCAATAATTTTTTGGCCCAGAGCGATCGCCTCTCATGCCCAGGAAAAGTGAATTAGTGCAGTTCTTCCGAAAAAGAGGGGGATAGTGCAAAAACTTAAGCCTCAAAAGCAGCTTTGTCATTAGTACAATCTCGTAGAACATTTACTAAAAAGTATAATTTTCTCTTCCTCTAGTATGTTGGTGCTATAATCATCTTAGTGGTGATGCACATGATCTCATCAAAGCACATCTGTGTGCAACCATTTCGTCTAGGATATACAACTACGTTCTGGGTTTTATACCACTACTAAAATTTGAATTGGGCTTCCAGGGTTTCTCGTAAGGTGTACCTATTTATGTTTACAGTACAAACATGAAAAGGCTCTCATTCCGAATTGATAGTACACATATGTAACCAATTAAAATTCGACCCTCAAAGTCACATGCCGCAAAAATTGAAAAGTTTTAGAGTGCGTTCTGATGTGTAATTGGGATTTGGTGTATTTACATGTAATTACACTTTTCGTCCTGTTTGGTTCACCAAGCAATCCAAAATCAGCTTAATTTGTGTAATTGATGATGTCCAATCATACTTTCCAATTTTGAGGGAGGGGTCGGAATTAGTGGAGTTACAGGCTTCAATTTATCTTTTAAAATATGAATTATAAAATTACACAGTAATTACACTTTATTTTCCAAACAGACAAAGTAATTACACTCTAATTACACCTTGATTACTTCACTTAATTACAAAACCATGTAATTGCCAGTTATGTATTTACTACCATAGTAATTATTCAGCTTTGTAATTTCACTTTGTTATCCAGTGCACTCTTATAGTTTTTTTTCCAGCTCTACTGACAAATCCATAACTAAAAAAGTTTAACAAAATATACGTATTCCCATGCTACAATGAATTAGGCCTAAAATCAATACAAATGGTGTCTGTGTGTGTGTGTGTTCTAAGTTGGAAACTTCTTGTACAACGATGAATAACTCTGATAAGCATTCATCTTGTTGTGTTGCAGATTGTTTTGGGGGACAAAAGCGAGCAGAAGGCATTCAAGTTCAGCGGCGTTACTTGCTTCAATCCTGGTTCCTTCTCCACCGATGGCACTTTTGTGGCGTATTGGCCTTGCGATCGTAGAGTAGAGTTATCAGCTGTGTGAGGATCTACTTCTCTCTCGAGTGTTCATTCATTTCCAACAATTCAGTTTAACAATAAGCTTTTCGTGTTAGAGTTATTTTGTGAGTTATTTTGTAAATCCATCTATGGAAGAAAAGAATATATGTACTTTGTAATACTTAGAGAAATTCCCAAGACAGATAGTTCATATGTTTGGACTGCTCTTTGCAACTGTTCTTTAACATAAGATATGCTTACCGGCTGAGCTGATTTCTGGGGCAATTTTCTTGTCTTAGTAAAGGGAAATGTGTTCGGGATTTTTAAATTGAGGGTTTTCTTTCATCTTAGATGTATGATTGTATGGGCCAGGTGAGCTCTTGTTGTACGAATAGAGGGGTTTTTTTTAATAGAGGCTTATCATTGAGCTTTTATCTCATGTAATGTTTGGCTCAATGAAAGCAAGAGTTTTTTCTTTTTGAGAAAAAATCAGAGTAGATTTTGACTCATGTTGACTGGACTTTGACTGTTGACTGTTGTTGTTTACCGCCGCTTGCCACCGTGACTGTTTCCGTCTACCACCGCTCTCCACTGCCATTGGTCACCTGTCATTGCCGCCGCTGGTAGTGACTTTGCCACCATTGCTGATCGGTGGATGATTGATGTTGCTATTTTATTTTTAATTAAATATTTTATTTTTTGAAGTTTAAAAAAATGGTGTCTGAAGTGATAAGTTTTGTTTTATGAGTGCTTCTTTGGTGCACCTCTAGATGCGTAACACTTATGTGAACTTTTTCACATAAATTTTTTTATTTTTATTTTTTTGAAAAAACAAATGCTTATTAATTACTCCATAGAATTTTGCTCATATGCAGGTCTGTATGGTGGACCTTACGTCCACCATAGAATTAACTTTGTTTTATTTCCAAGTGTGTTTTGCATGAGCAATGCTAGATTTACAAATAAAATAGTCTCAAAATTCATAAACTTATTATTTATGGTTTATATTTCTATTTTAAAATTATTTGAAACTATATTTACTTTATTTATTGAAAATCACAAATAGTAAGTTTGTGAAAATTGTGATCATTTTGTTTGTGAACTAAGTTTTTCTCGTTTTGCATTGATAGTTGATGAACTTTATAGAGTAATGTGGTGAGCATTAAGATTAGCCTTTTTTCTTGTCATCAGTCGATTATATATATATATATATATATATATATATATATATATATATATATATATATAATATATATATATATATATATATATATATATATATATATATATATATATATATATATATTAAAACCCGAAGAAGATCCACCAAAATCGGTGGGGTAAGGTCCAGGCTGCCCTTACTAATACATTAAAAGGACAGTTACAACAAAAGTAAAAACTGGCACAAAATACAAAACTGTAGCCCAAGAGAGGACGGAAATCAATCTGTAGAACGGAAAGCCCAATCCCTAATTACCCTTCCACTGAGCGCCCAGATTTGAATCATTTCATGGATTAGTTCTCGATCGTAGATCATCCATTTCTTGTGTCTGTATTTCCAGCACCAGGATTGAAGGTTACTAATAATGTCCTTGGTGATGTCCTCGACCCTGCATTTGTTATTCCCAAAGTTAACAGCTGCATAATGCTTTCAGATGTTCCAGCCGATGATGCCTGGTGCTATCCTTTTAAGGTTCCCTCTAAGCGTGTGATTGTTGCCTCGCAAGTTCCATTCGAGGAGATGTTGCTTGAAGGAGATTTTATCTTTGAGAATTGGCCCATCTAAAAGGTAAGCAAACTTGCTCCAAATAATTCTGATATTTGGGCATTGAAGGAGGCAGTGGTTCAAAGATCCCTCATGATTAAGGCAGAAAGGGCATATGGAAGGGTAGCTGTAAGAGAACCTAGTTAGGTTTTCTGGCCAAGGGAGTGATCTATAATTTGTTTTCCAGAGAAAGAGCCTGACTTTAGGGATTTGTAGCTTGTTCCAATTAAAATTGTTACTCATTTGGGCTGTCTCTTTCCCCCTGCAGAAGTTGAAAGCCTTTTTAAGGGAAAATTTATTATTCTTTAAGGGAGCAGACTCACAGTGCTCGAGTGCTTGATGATGTATTCTGCAAATTCTTTTCTTAACTGTAGAGTCCGTAAGTCTTTCAGTTCTAAAAGTATCTCCATATTTGTTTCTCATAAAATTAGCCCATTTGCTGTCCTCATTATGATATTTCCACCAGAGCTTAATAGAATAAGCCTTCTGAACCTCCTTTAAGTTTCTGATTCCCAGCCCCCCCTCCATCTCTGGAAGACAAATCATTTCCCAGGATTTCCAGTGGTATTTGGGTTTGTCCCTGCTGTAGCCCCATAGGAAATTATTCATTTTTCTATGAATACTGTTGATGACAGAATTAGGGAGGGTATGAACTGCAAGAATGTGTAGAGGAATGGCTGAAAGAACATGTTTGATAAGTACTAGTCTACCCATTTGATTAAGAGTCTTGCTAAACCAGTTATGAAGGTAGAACTCAAAATGGTTGATCAGCTCCTTACAATAATCTTTTCTCAATATCCCTTTACATATAGGTGCCCCAAGATATCTAAAGGGAATTTGACCATGTTGCATTCCCAGAATTCTCCCCATTTTGTTAATATCTGAACTGGAGCATTTTTTACCACAATAAAATCGACTTTTAGAGTAGTTTATAACCTGGCCAGATGCATCTAGGTAGGTCTTCAAAAGGCTCACCAATTTCTTAAGATTAACCCCATCTCCTTTAGTGAAGATAATAATATCATCAGCAAAACCCAAATGGCTGACAATCAGATCCCTTCCAGTGTTATAATGATTAATGATACCTTTATTCATTGATTGGTTGAAAATGCAGCTCAGACCTTCACTGGCAAGAATGAATAGTAGAGGAGAAAGAGGATCCCCCTGCTTGACACCCCTTTGCATCTTAAAAAAGCCATAAGGACAACCATTAATTAGGATAGAGATGTGAGTAGCAAAAAGGTTAGCCATTAGAAGTTCACAGGCTTTCCCAGAGAAACCTAAAGACTGAAGAACAAAGGTGATAAAATCCCATTCCATGTTATCAAAAGCCTTGGTCATATCTAGCTTTATGATAATATTTCCCCCTCTTGTCTTGTTGCCAATCTTGTGAACCATTTCTTCAGTGAGAAGAATCTGTTCTTCAATGCCCTTATTCTGTTGAAATCCTGTCTGCTCAAAAGATATGATTTTAGGGAGAATCTTTTGGAGTCTATTGGCCAGGATCTTTGTGTTTATCTTGCTCATGAAAGTGGATAGAGAAATGGGTCTGTAATCACTGAAATTTTTTGGGTCCTCCTTTTTGGGGATCAAGGTTAAGAAAGTACTTCTATAACTTTTAGGGACAGGGATCCCTAAAAAAAATTCTTGAGAGGCACTGATAATGTCTTCCTTGACAATGTCCCAGCAGGATTTAAAAAATTTGCCATTGAAACCATCCGGACCAGGAGCACTATCAGGATTCAGATTCCAAACCACTTCCTTAATCTCCTCTCCAGTAGGTACTTTAGTTAACTCTAGGTTGTCAGCCTCTGTAACTCTTACTTCCAAGTACTCCTTGATAGGGTTAAGATTGATAATCTTCTTACTACAGAAAAGCTAGGAGAAATGATCAACTGCTAATTTTTGGATTTCCTCTGATTTGTTGATAGGATCCCCCTTATTATTATCAATGGTTCTGATTGTGGATTTAATTCTCCTGCCTTTAACAAATGAATGAAAAAACTTGGAATTACTGTCACCTCCTTCCATCCAGTTGATATTAGCCTTTTGCTTCCAGAGGTTGATCTCATTTTCAGTAGCCAAAATAAGTTCAGCTTTGGCTTTATTAGCCTCAGTCCTATTGGCATCTGAGGGATCAAACTCAAACCTTTCTTGTGCTGAAGTTGCTTTGAGTTCTGCCTCTTTAATAGTATTCTCCACCCTACCAAAAACATCTTTGTTCCATTCTTTAAGTATAGCCTTGAGCCTTTTGAGTTTGTGAGCCAGCCCTGTCATACCCCCAAAACAGGTTTGAGAATTCTAAGAGTCTTTGAGAGTCTGCATGAAGTTAGGGTGATTCATCCAAATATTAAGGAATCTGAATGGTTTGGGCCCATCATAACTATTCTTAATACATTGTAGTAGCACAGGTTTATGGTCTGAGGTGGTACTGCTAATGTGAGTCACAGTAATATCATCATAATTGTCCAACATGACTTCATTGACCACTGCCCTGTCAAGTCTTCTAAAGACTCTACCCGTGCTTCTTTTACCTAACCAGGTGAAAATATTACCAATTAAATGAGGATTGGTAAGCTTGCAGGTTTCCAAACATTCTAAGAGATCATCCATGTCAGATTGCAGGGGGGGTATCCTACCCTTATGCTCAGAAAGGTTAGCAATAGTGTTGAAATCCCCCCCAACAACCCACTCAGAGTTTGTAGTGTAATTTTCCAAATCTTTCCATAAGGTCTTCCTTTCTCTACTGGTGTGTTTCCCATACACAGAAGTAATGGTAATGTTGTTGTGAGTTGAGAGGTTTTGGAAATGACAGCTTATAAACTGGTCCTTTTCCAAGAAAGAAAGGAGATTAAGAAACTCTGAGTTCCAGAAGACCCAGATTTTGTTGTTGCTAGAGAAGGCCCCCTGAGAAAAACCAAGTTTAATTCTGTTAGACAAAAGTGCAACTCTAGAGGGGGGGTGAATAGAGTTGTTTTCAAGAATGTACGTTTTTCGTAAAAAAAATTATCGCAGGAAAAAGTAAGGAGAGTAAGGGAAAGAAGAACACCGGGATTTATACTGGTTCACCACCTCGTGGCTAGTCCAGTCCTCCGAGAGACTCTCTCGAAAGTCCTACTATTCTTCAAGCTTCAACGGGTGCTTGAAAAACCGGTACAACTTGAGAACTTGAATCACACAAGCCTCACTTTCTTACAACAACAAGACTTGAGTCACACAAGTCTTAAGAACAACACTCAAATGAAATTGAGTTTACAACACAAGAATGAAAGCTCACACAATTGAGCAAAGTAGTGTTGAAAGATTTAAGCTCTATGGATGACAACTTCTATAGCACTCAAAGAAAAAATATTTCTAACTCTCAAAAATAATATTTTGATGAGGAAGATGAAGCAAAGTATGAATAGCTCAGGGAAATAGGTTGGAGTGCAAGAGGTGTATGGAAATGAAGGAGAATGAGGGATTAAATAGGCTGAGGAAAATAAAGCCGTTGAAGAGAGCTGATGATATGCACCAGATAATATTAATCGATTAATATGGATAATTAAATCGATTACGGTACACAGAGGCGAGAATGCCTTAAAACAAAATTGGAATTAATCGATTAAACTGAAACGAAAAATCGATTAGTTTGCTCTGCCCAAACTAATCGATTAAATGAAGGGAATTAATCGATTATTGGGCGATTCTCGGAATCCAACTAGAAGTCTATTAATCGATTAAAAAGGAAGAGAAAATCGATTAAATTCAAAATACCGTGCAAACATAAAGGGCCCAAGCCTATTTGCGATTGAAGCCTTTGGCTTCATACTATTGTTTGAGACAACGGGAATCAATGCACGATCATTGATAACCCTTATTCAATGAATTTGAATAGGGGAGAAAAAGAGAGTCCAAAAATTATTTTGTGTGTCAAACAATACACGAAAAAATATTTAAAGTATATTTTCTCACCAAAGAAAATTGTGTAACTTTAGGAAAATGTTTAAAGAAATTTTGACACACTTATTTGAGATTGACTCACTAAAATATTTTAGACAGAGAAAAATGATTTTTCAACTGACTCAAAAATAATTTTTATCCCTCGGAAATTAAATTGTTTTGTGCAAAAGATATTGTCATCCTTACAAGAATCCTAGACTCAATAAAAATAAAAAAGTCTTCGGAATCTTCACTTCACTTCAAAAAATCTGCGTAGGGGTGATCGTCAATTTTCATCGCCGTAAACTTCTTGATACGCCTCTTTTCTTTTCTCGGTACGAAAAGTAAATTTTCGATCATCGTTTGGATTTCATCATCCTGTTTGTCATTTATCAAAACAAAAAATATTCCAGAGAAAATAATAAAGGGGTTTGAACTCATGTCCAACAAATTCTATAGGAATCATGTTGAGAGAGATCAACCATAGGTTCAGTGATGGCTAGAAAATTAATTCTGTACATATGTAAAAGAGATTTGATCCTTTTGAGAGAGGATCTAACTCCACAAACATTCCAAAAGAGCACAATCATTGAAGACTTTGGAGAGAAAAGTCTTTGTGCCCCTTGAGACTCCTAGTGAAAATTGTTCTGTGAGAATCATACTGTTTTTCCTTCTTTGCCTTTGGGATGGATAATGATGAGGAATCCTTTGATGTGGTTCTGAAGTTAACAGGCTCAATTGAGGAGGTATCCCTGATTTCCTCAAATTCACCATCATCTTAGTGAGTTCCATATTCTCCTGGGTCCAAATAGGAGGTAATAGATGGTCCCACCCCCTTACCAGGTGGGTTAAGACCCAAGTCAGGGTCAATATTGTGTAGGCAGTCATCCAAGGATCCTTTAAAGCTAATAATATTGAGTGGATTTACCTTTGATGAAAAATCAGAGAGAGATAAAGCTGTGGGAGAGAGGGGTATTTGTCTGGTTGTTTTTGCCACATATTCCTTTGCCTCTGAAAGAGTGGGAAAGTAGAAATCATTCTCTTTATAATGCATAGGTGTGGGGACTGACAGCTCTTGTGTTACCAGGTCCAACTGGCTAGAGGATGGTAGTGGGTCCATGGAGTTCTCCTGCATATCCAGTAGATCAAGGATGTGTGGAGTAAAGTAGTTTGTTATTTTATCCTTGGCCTTCCAGTGGTAAGTGGGTCGTGACTTCTCTTTTGTGGTGGCAGTCTGAGCGTCATTATTAGATTTGTGTGTCCTTTTCTTTTTGATTTCTATCCAGGACTGAAAATGCTCTAACTGAAGAACCTCTTTTCCCTTGCCGGAGGAGGTCTTTCCGGTGACTTTCTGATTATGGTTGGGGCAGGAGACACCCTCTTTGTGACCAAATTTTTTACAATTATTACAGAATAGAGGGATTCTATCATAGATACAATTGAAAAGGAGGTTTTTTCCACCTGCTCTTATATGAATTAAGGGGGGAGGGGGATGTGAGATATCCATCTCAATACAAATTCTGGCTTGCTCCCTCCTATCTCTATTAATGGTGTGATCATCCACCTTAATAGGTTTTCCCAGCAGAGATGAGATGGTGAAAAGGGGTTGGAAGTCAATGAAATGTAGAGGCAGATTGTCTAAGGTCACCCAGATAGGGAGAATAGGACTGTCCTCCCTTCCACTATAATTAGGTGTCCATTTAAACACGTAGAAATGAGTTTTATTGACATACCAGTTGCCTCTTTGAATGAATCTGACATAATCTTTTTCTTCTTTAAAGGTGAACAATACGTCTGCTGAAGATATTCTTCTGATCCTAAAGTTATGGAAGCCAGCTTTCAATAGGAACTCCTTGAGGACTGGTAGATGAATGTAGCTATTGAATCTGCCCACAGCAGCGTGATGAAGCTTTTTCTCCAACATATCCTCCTCTTCTTTTGTAAAACTGACTGATGGTGTGCCGTTGTAGAAACCTGATTTAGTACCCACTGCTGCAGTATTTGTAGCTTTGAATAAATCACTGAAGTGTTTGATGAATGGTTTGTATTGTGTATTAAGATTAGGACCTGCCTGAGGATTTTCTGGCACCGTCGCCGGAAATCTCTCTTCTCTCTAGAACCATTTTTTTCATGTATATATATATATATACACAATATATATATATATATATATATATATATATATATATAAATATATATATATATATATATATATATATATATATATATATATATATATATATATATAATATATATATATATATATATATATATATATATATATATATATATATATATATATATATATATATATATGGATTGACTCTGGTGAGTCGACACCTTTTGGTAAGATGACATGTTTCAGTCACATGACGTTGGAGCTCACCACTGATCACTGCAAAACTCACCACTGTCCACTGCAAAGCTCACCATTATTTTCCAACACTTTACGTTTTTTCAAAATTTGATGGTTAAATGCTCACAAAGCCCAGCAACAAAACACACTGACTCTCATTGAAAAGCTCACCGAATATTAGCACAAAGCTCACCACATTTTAAAGTTTAAAATGACTTCGAAAAAAAGGGCGATGGTGCTGACTTCCAACCGTTGCAGACTACCGCAATGGACCGGTGGTTGACTGGTGGGGCAATTTTATTAGCTTTTTTTAAAAAAAAAGTGCTGAGCTTTGCATTGTTCCTTGGTGAGCTTTTCATTTTCAGTTGGTAAGTTTTGCATTGACAGTTGGTGAGATTTACACTTTGACCGCCCATGACCAATGGCCACCACCGATGACCCCCACTGTCGCCGTGGACCAGTGGTTGAATGGTAGTGCTATTTTTTTAACTTTTTATTAGAAAAAAATTGGTTAGCTTTGTATTGTTCCTTGGTGAGCTTTCCATTGGTAGTAGGTGAGCTTTGCATTGGTAGTTGGTGAGCTTTTCATTGGCAGTGTTGTGTGTGTTGTGTCATCTGATTGAAGCATGTCATCTCACCGTAAGGTGTCATCTCACTAGAGTCAATCATATATATATATATATATATATATATATATATATATATATATATATATATATATATATATATATATATATATATATATATATATATATATATATATATATATATATATAGGATTGACTCCAGTGAGATGACACCTTACGATGAGATGACATGCTTTGGTCAGATGACGCAAAGCTCACCACACTACACTAGAAAGCTCACCAATGGACAATGCAAAGCTCACTTGGAAATAAAGCAAAGCTCACTACTTTAAACACCAAAACTCACTTTTTTTTTAAATTTTGAAAATTAAAAAACTAACTAATTAAAAATAAAATAGCAACACCGGTCAACCACCGGTCAACGACGGCGGCCGGAGGCGGAGCATCGGCGGCGACGAGTGGCGGTGGCTGCCGGAGTCCAGCGACAGCGGCCGGCGGTGGCTTCCAGAGTCCGGTGACGGTGACCGGCGGTGGCTGCCTGACTCCGGCGACGGCGGCCGGCCGCGGCTGCAAGCGTCGGTCAATGCACGCGATCAATAGTCAAAGTCCAGTCAGCACCACTTCCTTTGATTTTATTTTTTCAAAAAAAATTCAAAGTGTTGAAAAAATATGGTGAGCTTTGTAGTTGTCTTTGGTGAGCTTTGCAGTGGCCACGCTTTATGTGATCTGACCGAAGCATGTCATCTCACCGTAAGATGTCATTTCACTAGAGTCAATATATATATATATATATATATATATATATATATATATATATATATATATATATATATATATATATATATATATATATATATATATATATATATATATATATATATATATATTATATATATATATATATATATATATATATATATATATATATATATATATATATATATATATATATATATATATATATAATATATATATATATATATATATATATATATATATATATATATATATATAAAGGGGCTGGTTCAAGTGAGAATGCACCTTGGTTAAAGAAATAAGAATAAAATCTGTCCTTTGGATCTGATGCATCGTGCGGCTCAGATTGCATTCTGCACTCAAATTTTGAGATAGTGCATTTTCAAAGGATTATGGTGCATTTCGACATGATGCATTTTCAAACCATCTTGGTGCACCTAATTTTGATGCAATCCTAACCCTTAGATCTCCCAATCTAATGCACGAGATTCATTCTTATTTCTTTCATTAGATTGCATTCTCACCTGAACCAAAATCTATATATATATATATATATATATATATATATATATATATATATATATATATATATATATATATATATATATATATATATATATATATATATATATTATATATATATATATATATATATATATATATATATATATATATATATATATATATATATATATATATATATATATATATATATATATATAATATCTCAAGAAAATTTCTTGCTGAGTATGGAGAGTATTTGTTCTCAGGATGTTCTAGGATCCGGGCAGTATATGTGTGCAGTTGGAGCCGGTGGGGATCGAGGATGAGTCAGGGGCAGATTTAGCCGTGACTGATGTGTTGGAGCTTGGGAGAGCTTCAACGGGCCTTTCAGTTGTCTGATGAGAGAGCCGCTGTAGCAGGAAGATTACTCGATGTACAAGCAATCGTGGCGGATGGCAGTCAGTGGCGGAGCCAGGGAAGACTTCATGGGGGGCACAAATTTATCAAACCAAACACTCTGAAACCAAACACTTTGAAGCCGTCTTTTTTACCAATGGTCGACAAGGACCTTTTGCTAAGTATGTTCTCCTTATGACATCTCTAATTTCCAACGTATAACTATTGATTGGTTTTCTTAATCTCAGATCAGCAACAATATCATCAATTGAAAACACTTTCTTTCTAAGATACTTCTTTTTCATTGCCTTTATCATTTACAAATACTAAATTCTTCTTTTCTCTAATAACAAATTTATCCATCTCAGGTCTCAAGATTACCTAATTAAATAATAAAATAAAAAAATGAATATACATTAACATTTAACAAATATTTAAATATCAATAAAAAATTAGGAATTTGCCTGAAAATTAGAACAAGGGAACAAATTAATGTTTTCAAAAAATAAATAAACAATATTCAAAAATTTAAAAATTAACAAACAAATCTCTAAATTGAATAATTGGAAATTGAATATATCTGGATAATGAAAGAGTAATCGAGAATTGAAGAAGAAAAACCGTGAAGAAGATGAAGATTTCAAGAAGAAGAACTCAAAAGTGAAGATGGTTGACCTTTTTTTTTGTTTTACCGCAAAGATTTAGATGAGAGAATACAGAGAGTCTGGAACTCAGGGTTACTGCACCTTTACGAGGTTAGTGGGTTTATTTTTTATTTTTTGAGAAAGTAGATCGGAAGAAAAAATGGGGAATGGGGAGCCGTCCATTTGGTCAAAGACTTAAAGTCTCAAATGTTTTTAAAAAAAGTACAGCTACATTAGTACCTTTACACCTTCTGTCCTTCTTCTTCCTTGCACTGCCGCCACACCAGGCACCGCACCGCGAGTTGCCGGAAAAATTGGAGGGGCACATCAAGTCTACCATTGGAGGGGGTACCCTAATACTACTTCGCCGGAAATTCGCCGGGGGGCACTTGCCCAGGACCCCCCCTCTCCTCTGCCAGGCAGTTGATGATTATCAAGCCTCTAAGTGGGAGAATATTGGGTTTGTGGAGGCTTGGGCTTGACTTGTTGGCCCCGATTATGTTATGAAACCCTAGATGCGCTCTTTCTATATATAAGAAATTCCTTCTGTTGTAGCCGTGGATTATGGAAACCGAACCACGTTAAATTTTTGTGTGTCGTTTATGTTCCGTTTCTTTCGTTTCTCGCAGATCTTTTGTGTGTGTTGTGTGTTTAATTTCCCAACAAAATTGATATTAGATATTGATAAAAAATATTTATTATATTTTTTTAATAAAATAATTTCAAAATATTATTTTATCTAACTAATATTCCGTATACAATATACTACATCCGTCCTAGTGTATTTTTCTAGTTTGATTTTAAGAATCAAATTATACACACTTTGGATTTCAATTGAATAAAAACAACCGAGTATAATGTGTTTTTGTATAAAAGATGATTAGAAATCACCATAAATAGGATTAAAACATAGATAAAAGTATCAAAATAGGATTTTTATATTCCCCCGAAATAAGACTTTACACTGTGGTAATGCGTGGTTGTAATGTGAACAATACTATACTTTTTGGTAATGTATATGACTATGTTTGGTAATGTAAATGCATTTTAAATCCTATTTCAGAAATAAAAACATGGAAGTCCTATTTTGGAATATTTTCAATGTTTTAGTATTACTTTGATCTTTCTCTCAAAGATGATTTCATTAAATTATTCTTGTTAAAAAGTTTCAAATATTTATTGTAATGTACTCCAGTATATACAATAGAAGAGAGTAATTAATGATTTAAATTAGTCTACTTTGACTTGAAAAAGTCAAACTAAAGGACTAGTTCCTCTATCTCATATCTTTCATCTCATTTTTATTTTTGCAGTCAATATTTTTTAACTTTGACCACAAATTATGGTAAAGTATATTGAATTGTAAAATAAATTCAATATCAAAAAAATCATTCCGACACGTAAATATCATATTTTTATTATCTACGAATATGTATTAGGAAATGAGAAAAAAGATATGGGATAGAAAGTAATTTTTATAAATCAAAGAAAACTACTCCCTACATAGTCAAAAAAAAAAGTAATGCTAGAGTCATAAAGACATAAACTACACAAATTTGCCATTTATGTATTTTAATTTTTATTTTTATAAATCATTTTAAATAAGACTAAAACATAAAGAAAATTACCAAAATAGAACTTCCATGTTTTTTTTCCAAAATAGGACTTTGCACTGTAGTAATGTGACAGTGTACATGTGCAAATTACTATACTTTTTTTACCATGCTTGGTAATGTAAGTCCTATTTCGAGAATAAAAACATGGAAGCCCTATTTTGGTATATTTTCAATGTTTTAGTCGTATTTTGGTCTTTCTCCCTTTTATTTTATAATTATTTAATATAATTTTATTTTTTTGGAAAAGTGCACAAATTACAAGTTTGTGTAATGTCCGTCATTTTTGACTCTAGCATTAGCCTTGCATTAGTAAAAAATAGACAAATTTGTACTAAATAGGACTAAAAGATAAGTCATTTTCTAATGTAGGATTTAAATTTTTTTATTTTCTAAATAAAACTTAATAATGTCTAGTGGGAATAATGTCCTGTGATGGTGAACATTTTACTTGAATAATGACCAATAATTCTAAATTGAAAAATAAAAACATATAGTGCTATATGATCATTATATTTTAGTTCCAAAAAATAAACAGCGAGATTTAAAAGTTACTCCCTCCGTCCTAAAACTTTCTTCCGAGAGTACTATTCCAATTTCACGGAAATTTATATTTATTTGTGTTTTTTCATGACCTATATGATAAAATAAAATATTCTTGTCACCACTTGTTTTGTTGAACTTTTGATGTAGTTTTTAAATATGTATATTTTATTTTTTATTTCTATACCAATATTTAAATAACTTGGGTTCGTTTTGCGCAAAGGGAAAAAAGTTTGGAAAAATTCACATCATTACTTCCAAAGTTGCATAATTTTATATAAATACTCCAAGATTTAATAGATGACATCCATGCTCCCAGAATTTTTGTACCCTTACATCAGTACTCCAACATTGAAATATGTTTACATCGATGCCCCAACATTTAGAGCATTGATATAAACATAAATGAATTCTAAGAGCAGCGATGTAAACTGATGTAAATTTTGGGAGTATTGATGTCATTAATTGAATATCTGAGTATTTATATAAAATTATATTAATTCTAAACACTAGTTGCAGGCCGGGTTCTGGCCATGGAGATGATTTTGAACATGGCTGACGATGACAATGGCGAGGAGGCACGAACGCAAGTGTGCATCAATAATAGGCCAAAGCTCGTATTCCGGATTCGGGACAAGGCCACTGGAGGTTTCCAATGCTTTTCTCGGCAGCAGCACGAGCGGCTATGGCCGATTCTGGCACTGGATGCATCCGTCCACATATCCTAGGAGAGAACACATAAAATCGTAGAAACTATAGAGAACCACCAGGGATACTTTTTATCATCCGATTTAAGTGGAGTAAGTAAGAGTTTATGTCAAAAGTTCAGATCTGAATTTATTGAAATTTGATATGATTTTTTCTGACTGATCTGAATCTTTTTTTATCTGGTCTCATTTCAATTAAATTTGGCATTCATTTCAAATAATCCTTTAGCCATCCCATACAGAAAGTAAAAAAGCATTACCTTGTGCCATGAAACTAGATCCTTGCCACTGGGGAACGAGGCGAAGAGACGAATCTTGCTGGCCCTCGCCTTTGGGTTGAGGCACCTGAGTTTACCTTTTCTTCCATGGGCACTTCCAACATATATGATAGTTTATGGCTAGTTATAATGGCCACACATGTGGAGAACGCCTCTAGGGAAGCGAATGATGCGTCATACCGGACAGAGTAGAGCCCATTCTTCAGCGGCGACAACACAAACACCGCTTCCTTCTCACACTCTCCCCTCTGCAAAGACATGAAGAAAACACATCATGTCACATTGTTATATGCCTAAATTTTTCTGAGGGGTCATAATGAAAGGCAAAGAAATGGAAATGAAACAGCACGGATAGATAGATACCTCAAGGAGAAGAGAAATGGAATCTTGGTTGTCACCGTTCTTTTCCTCTCCCGTGAAAACTCGCAACTTGCAACCAAGGTCCCACCCTCCACAATCACATAATCCTCCGGATCGCCACCGTTCAATTAGTGAAGAAGGTGCACCGTTTTGGGGTAAGCCATGAATTCCACTAGGAAGGATAACTACAATGTCACTACCCTTTTTCCTGTCATTTATCTGCCCTCCTCTGTTAAATTTTGTGATTTGGTTCATGACCATAACAGCAGCCATCTCTTTGTTTGCCAGAAACTCAGGCATTTGCTTGTCCTCCTGTTGAAAACCAATGCTGTACAAGATCGATTGTCTGAGAACAGAGTCGTCGAAACAATCCTCTGATACCTTCATCGTGGCTATGGCATCATTATAACTATGTCCACACTCTTTGGATCTCTTCTTTTTTGTTTCAGGTGCCTTACAGAAAGAATATGTCAAACACCCATCCCATTCCCCCTTTTTTGGCAATTTCTTGACTGCAGCAACCATGATATCACTTCCATTATCAGCAGCAAATTCAAAGAATGGGAGGCCATCTTTGAATGTAAGATGCAGGAGAGCCTCAGTAGTTGAGGGAAGATGTTTTTCTTTATGCTTCAAATCCAGGGAACTTAAGATTCCAGTTAGCTGCTTATTAGTCTTCGCCGAGTAAACTCCCTTGAATCTCTGAAGGGGGTGCAATAACAACCTCATGAAAGCACTAGATCTCCCTCTTCCTCTGGAACTTTCCTTATCCGATAAAGGAATAACCGAAGTGTCATTAAAGCTGAAACTTCTGTTCAATCTATTGTGACTTGAGCTAAATCTTCGGCTAGGCGATGGATGGTCTTTGCTCAAGGTAGATTTTGCAGCAATGTCATGATCCCTTTTCTGGGAAATCTCAAATGAGTTGAAGGATGCGGATTTTGGTTTCTTCTGCAAATTCTGTTGTTTTGCTCTAGATTCTTTGCTGCTCAACTCGGGAGCACAAAATTGTGGAAAAAGATTGGCTTTATTGTCTGTTTTTATTTTACTACTATCGTCTTCTTGAGAACTTGTCATGGTGTTTTCAACCAGATCTAGGAACAAATCTTCTTTGAATGACACAACTTTCGGGTATGAAACTTTCCTCTTATCCTTTTGACCAATGCTTGTTTCAGCACACCTCCTCTGAGAAGATATCATCCCTTTTGCTTGGCTCTTCTTCATGGAGGATGCCAGAAGCTTCTCTTCTTGATGAGATGAAGACGGAGATTTGTGGTGTCCTCTTGCAGGAACACGCTCATTGGGCTTCCATTTCTCAAGACGTTTCCAGTCGATAACTCCGAATTGCAGGGCTTTTTCTTGGACGCTCTTTCTGTGTTCTGCTTGCTGAAGATATTTGGGCAAATTCGACATGTGTTTCACAAGCTCAATCCCTTCCTTGTCCATTTTTCCTTGTTCAGGTCGCTTTTGGCATTTGGTTGAGGTCTTTTGCTTTTGCCCAAAATTCATTCTATTATTAGTGTCTCATCGTTGTCCCATGGTGCAAATAATAGTTCACAGATGTTTGCTTTGCTGAATTTCATCTATGCACAAGGTATAGAATCAAATATTCAATGCTTCAAAAATATTCTTTCCTTCAAAAGATGATAATTATAAAAGCATTTGGTGTGAGTGATCATCCATTAACACACGTAATCATTTTCACATGTATCCAGCTTGTTTCCCAAAAATGAAAATAGTCCTCTCCTATTAGGCCGTGCGCAGTGGGGCCATCAATCCCCCACTCACGCCGGATCAATCTTTTACTACCGTCCCCATGAGGCGTAAAATTTTGAGCAAACAAGAATGAAAACGACTAAAATATGAGTAAAATATTGAAAATATACCAAAATAAAAGTTTTATATTTTTATTCTTGAAATAGAAGTTAAAATATATTTATCAGTCAATTCATGAGCATATACATTACCAAAAGTATTGTGAGATGTGTGCCACAATACTATAATTCGAACTCCTATTTTGGGATAAAACTATGGTGCTCTCATTCAGGTACTTTCTCTTTGTTTAATTTTCTATTAAGAAAATTGATGGTACCTACTTCCCTAACCCACCTCATAAACCTCCACCCTAGCCTCGCCCCTACCCCCACCCCAATACCGCCCTAAGCCCCCCTCCAAATGTGTTGCTATTATGCAATGCAATACATAATAGCCACACATTTGGAGGGGGCTTAGGGTGTAGGGGTGCGGCTAGGGTGAGGGGTTTATGGGGTGGGCTAGGGGGGAGGGATAGGAACCATTAATTTTCTGATTGGAGCATCAGAGATGCTCCAAAAATGCAATGACACTACTAGTGTCACCATTGTTGAGTGCCAACAAAACCGTACCCATATACATACATACATACATATATATATATTGTGTGTGTGTGTCGCGCGCGCGTGTGCGTGCGTGGGTGTGTGTGTGCGTGTGTGTGTGTTGGACTGAGAGATGAATGTTAATGTAATTAGCACAATATATTTATCCGGGTCTTAATCTATGCGGACCGTGCGTAGACCAGAAGATAACCCACGAGCTAATTGGCGGGTCAAGTGGTCAACCTCCCCGGGCTGTGTGGAATATTTAATGAGCTGGAATCATGTCTAATTAGGGTCAGTTACTTGAGGAGTTTGAGGAGAGATTTGTCTAGTTTTTAAGTAGAGTCCTAGTAGGATTTGAAAAGTTAGGAGACTATAAATACCTCTTAAGGGATTTGAAGAAACAAGTCTCTCATGCCATTATTGATTCAATATTCTGTCTCTTTATCTATTCTATATTCCGTCTTAAGAGAGATTGTGAGATTAATATTCGAGGATACGAGTGAGAATACTCAAACGTGTTCGTGAACATGGCAGAACGAAGGACGAGAAACAACGCTAGGGTTCCCGCGATGAATCCTTAGTCGTCCACTACTACACCGCATCTAGGGAAGGGAGTTATATTAGTGCTCCAGCCTGCTCCGATGTAGGTGGCTATAAACAACATTGTGCTGTTACTGACCAATGCAACTTATTATACAATTCAGGTCAGATTTTCAATTCGTTATATGAGCCAATTCTTGATGATCCGCAAGCGGTACAACATGAGTTGAAGACCCGTACACCTTCTGTGGATCGAGAATAGGCCCGAGAAGAACACTTGGTGTATATCTTGAAGTGTGATGAGAGCGAGTTTTAAAATGATAAGATTCGAGAGTATAAGAAATAGATCAGGTAGGAGAGAGCCATGATGGATCTGAAGCGCCCGGTCCAGTATGAAACCTGGCGAGTATGACTTTGTTACCTCTATCCCAGGGGACGAGGTTGTTAGAAGGCCGGGGAAAGGCTATGTAAAGGTGGGTGTATAAGTAAAAAGAAAATCTTGAGTCCCTCTCATCTGGGACCCGACCCAGCCGTACAATGCAAAGGTAACGGCCCGAGGTTGCGAGATCTTTGAGAGGCTCCGAGTTTGAGTTAAGGAGAGGCTAGGGAAGAACCCAACAGTGATCCCAATCCCCTGCTAGGGCACACACAACAGGGTCGGATCCTCCATACAGGAGGCCGACGCTCGAAGGAGAGACGACAAACCACAGAGTGGTCGACGAGCTTCAAAACCGGGACACCTCGACGAAGGTCGGAAGGGAAGCTCAGACAGTATGCGGGATCTTCGTGAAAGTATTGAGAAAGTGGAACTGGAGGCGGATACCTTAAGTACCTCAAGCTAGTTCTACTATTGGGAACCTCTTTCTCGCGAAGGTGATGGCCTTCTCGCACTACATGGGGTTTAAGGTTCCGCCTATGAAGAGGTACAATGTGCAGACCGATCTGGAAAAAAACTTGAGGTGAGCCGAAGATGATTTGATTTACCGTTGTTTGTTCGCAAACAGCGGACAATACGGTTGCGGGTTGAATGGACTTTATTCCCTCGCGGAGCATTGACAACTGGAAGGACTTGGTAGTCAAGTTCGTAGAGTATTTCACTGAATGTTTTAAACCTAAAAAACACTTCACCCAGCTGGACTCTGTTAGACACATGAAGGGTGAATCTTTGATGAAGTTCCTAGCAAGATTGAGGAAGGAGTCTCGAGAGATAGAAGGAGCGGAAAACAAGTCTCACATGACAATGTTCACCGCCTCCCTCCTTAAAGGTTCATTCTATGCCGACCTGACTACCCATTCAGCAAACTCCTTAGAGGATGCCATAGCTAGGGCAGACATGTATGTTACCTTAGAAGAGAGGGATGTGAGCATCAAAGTTGGTATTTACAAGAATAGTATAGCATAACAATATGGGTGACAAGCTTATTTAAGTATACGATGGATTAAGCATTATTAATTATCTGTGGGATAGGCAGAAGAAGGCTTTGTCACAGGATCTTCTAGTGTAGAAGGGGTGTCCCGGGTTCAGAGTGGGGCATCGGTTCCTTGTTCGGTTGGACCAACTGAAGCATCACCAACGTTGGAGGAACTCTCTTCCTCACTTTCAGAACAATTGTACTCTTTAAAGACTTCGATGATTTAAGGTGAGCTTTCACTCCTAGAAGAGGAGCCCTCCTCTTCTTCACTTTCCTCCTCAAACGAGGAGTCGTCATCTTCTATGATGAGGGTGGAAATGTCAACATTTTGTTGCGACAGGGGGGGGAGGGGGTGGGGAGAAGGTCTTGCATTGTCCTTTCTAGTTGGGTTTTCATACAAATGGGGGTCGTAGAAGCCCGCCTTCCTGATAAGGGGAAATCAGGCTAGCTCCTCATATGCTAGAAGCTCCTCCCCCTAAAGAGTTTTTAAGAGGAAGTCTCTGGAGGGGTGAGTCTTGCACCTCACGCAGGTGGCCCCTCCTTGATTGAAGATGTTACGAAAACTCAGTAGGGTCTCCACTGGGAACATTGGCGAAGATGGTTCATTTATTGTTTGGATAGACGCTCACATAGGGAACCCCTTCTCGAAAGAACAGGTGGTGGATTTTCTTATAACTTGGGACGACCTCTTTCCCCATGCACTGGAGAATGAATGCAAAGAGGGTCTTATGGGCATTGGCCATCAGTTGACCTGATGAAATCAGATGACGGTTGTAGATGTCAATCGACAAAGGATGGAAGGTCAATTAACAACCAGTTCTGACAGATTCACGGTGCAGTAAGACCGCCTAATCTAGAGCTTGCTTGTTGAGAATATTGGTTCCCACTAGGGGCTCCACCTCGTAGGATGAGCTTATGAGGTGATGCATCTATGTGAGATTGGCCTCTTTGGTGGTAGAGACCGCAAGCTCCCAATGCTCCATATCGACTTTCACTATTTTTGCAATTGAGGATGGAATCGAGGAAATGGAATTGAAAATTGAGATCACTCAAAGAAGGTGAAGATAGATTGGAAAGTTATAAAGGGTAGCTTGAGTTCTCTCGGTGGTAAAATGTGAGGAGGATGGACCGAATGGCTTAAATAGATGCTTTGAAACTTGAAGTGATATGATGTTGGCAGTTAGACGTGCGCGTTTCCGAGGAGAGATGGCGTTTCCTAACGGAGATTTCTAATGATGACGATGAGGAAACAAGCTGGCGGTCGGGTGCAACGCTCGAGGTTAAGACCCACATGGGTATTTGAGTTGGATTGTGTTTAATTCTAATGAATGATTGTAACTTCATGATGGGTAATAATTCTAATGAATGATTATAACTTCATGATGGGCAAGCCCATACAACAAACTATGAGGCTCGTGATGGTATATTAGGCTGAGAGATGAATATTAATGTAGTTAGCCTAATATATTTAGGGAAAACTCCATAGATAGGAGTAGAAAACTATAAACATACCAAAATAGGAGTCATAAATCTTTCAAAATGAAAATACGAGTTACACTGTCATTGTTACACTCCCACACTCGACACATTTTCATATTGTAACTTCCACACTATCATTGTCGCACTATCATTTGTCACCACCAGCCACTAGAATGCCGTTGCGGACTGTTGATGGTCGAGGGATCACACTGCCATATAACATTATCATCACTTTTCCATCAGACTGGCAACATGTATTCTTACATCACACTATCATTATACTACTATTTCAGTCTTACAAGACTTAAGAATCCAATTTTGGTGTTTTTATGTTTTTTTTACTCCTATTCGGGGTGATTTCTTATATATTTAATTTGGTCTTACTCTAAGTGGACTGTGTCAAAACCCGATGGTAACTTGCAAGCTCATTAGCATGTCATCTCGCCCGGGCCGCGAGGAATATCTAATGGGTTGGAGCCGTGTTTAGCGTGGGTTAGTTGGGAAAAAGTTTATCTACTTTTCTAATTAGAGTTCTAGTAGGATTAAAAAGCTTAGGAGGCTATAAATAACCCTAACACTATGTTTGGTTCATGGAATTTGGAAGGAAAAAAAAAATAAAATGGTTTTCCATTAGTTTCCTCACCAAAATGGGAGGAATTTGGTTTTTCATCCTCTTAATACATTTTGTTTTCTCATTTTCTTTTCCTTTCTCTCTCAAATTCCTTGAACCAAACATAATGTAAGGGATTCAAAGAAGAAATTCTTTCATATCATCCTTGAGTTTAATATTCATGTCTCTTTATTTATTCTATATTCCATAATCTTAAGTGAAATTGTGAGATTAGTATTAGGTGTGATTAAAGTTCCATATATATATATATATATATATATATATATATATATATATATATATATATATATATATATATATATATATATATATATATATATATATATATATATATATATATATATATATATATATATATATATATATATATATATATATATATATATATATATATATATAAACACACACATACACGGAGTATATTACAAGAAAGAATTGGAAGGTACTCACAATCAGGAGATGAACGATGCATAATCAAGGATGATCTTAAAGCACGCAATTAATTTGCAGACTTTACACTTAGCTTGAACAAGATTAAGGCTAAATGTGGATGTGAGTCTCCAACTATAAATATAGTATTTTCAATAAATATATGGTGCAAATTAAAATGAAGTGTTAGTTAGCTAGCAGAGTACAAACGATGAATTTCTGAACTCTAACTAACCCTTCCCCGAGGAGGCTAGAAAGAAATGAACTTTGGGAAGATAAAGATACTTACATTAAATGCAAAGAAAGGAATTCTGAGGAGCAAATATGATGTGAGTGAAAGAGAGAAAGAGTGAGAAAGAATTGCTTTTAAATGACTAAAAATAACTTTAAGAGCACGGTTCCATGGCCACTGGATTCCAGTGGCCACGAAAGCCACTGCCCCCTACGGAGCTCCGTTCATAAAATTGATGATTCCTACTCTTTCTAACCCCCCGGTAAACCCCCCGCCATGTCCCGACCCAAACTAATCACCTCACCTACGTCAATTGCACCTCATAAGTATAATTGACTTTAAAGTCAAAAGTTTTGACTTTATACTTACGAGGTGCTATTCATGTAGGTGGGGTGATTAGTTTGGATCGGGACTTGGCGGTGGGTTTACCGGGAGGGTTAGAGGGGATAGGAATCATCAATTTTATGAACGGAGCTCCGTATGGGGGCAGTGGCTTCCGTGGCCATGGAACCGGGCTCTAATTTTAAATGTATTACGTAGTATTATTGAATTAGAGATCTAAAAATAAATGTGCGTTAGGTTAAAGTTGGAGTTTTTTGTGTCATTTATCTTCGAACTTTTCACATATTGTGAGGTTTTCCGTCGAATTTGAAAATTTTTATCAATGGTCTCTGAATATTTAAAAACGTTACATCATTATTTTTTCAGTGTCTAATTTGAGAGAGAATTAATCACACAGGACACACACTCGTCTTGGGCCACTATGATGAATTTATTAAAAGTCTTAATCTATCAAACGTGCAGTGAGTAATAGAGTTATTAGTGTTAAAAATTTCATCTCTAGATTATGATATAATACATCATATGATTTATTATAATTTCTTTATTTAATACTCTCTCCGCCAATGCCCAAAGTGTATTTGAAAAACATAATTTTTTTGCATAAAATAAAAAAGATGAATTTTAAGTTTCAATTAAATATAATCTACAATATATATGAGTATAAAATGGATTTCCTAAATTTATTTGGTTGAGATGTTTAAAAAATTATTTCATTGTATTAATATGCAATAATTGAAACTTAAAATTTATCCAATTTGAGTCAAAAAAGTCATATTTGACAAATACACTATAACTATAACGAAAGTAGTATTAATATACAAAATTACAAATTAATTATGAATAAATATGAACAAGAAATTGACAGAGAGAGTAATCTATGAAGGATTGAATGAAGTTCTAATCTAGCTAGAAAAACCGAATATGATGTTTGGAGTTTATGGACTGAAATCTAAAATACTCCGTATTACTTTCAGTCTCGAAATGATTTACCTTTTTATTATTACGTCATCTCAACAATTTTTATTTGTTTACATTTTTCATTTATTATTTCATAAAATAAAAAATTTTTGTTACCTTTTTTTTATACCACCGCCGCTAAAAATAATTATATTTTCTTTCTTCTTAGGCCCAAAATCCCTTTTTCTTTTTTATTAAAAAATTACTTTTACCTCAATTAATTCTTATTTTACCTCTTGCATCATATATATTTTCTAATATTCTACTCATTATGGAGTAGTTTTTAAAAATTAAGGGCCATCTATGAAATATCTAAGAATTAGAGATTAAATATGGAAACCGTTTGTAATTCAGGAACATTTGTGAAATTTATTCTTTTTATTTTTATAATAATTTGTAAATGAAATTATTTTAAAAATTACAGAATTTAAATGTCCTTAGAATATGGAATATGATTAGGGAGCATATATAAAGTTTGAAAATTGAAATGGAAAAAAACTAAAATGAGATAATTAGAAAAGTGAAGTTAAAAAGTTTCAAACAACATAATGCCTGATAGGTGAGATGAGAGTCTCCAAACAACATAGTACTCCATCAGTCTTGAGAGTTGACCATGGGCCTGGCGCTCCTATCGTGATGATTTCCTATGCTAAACGGCACTTACATTTTTGACGTTTTTTTGGATTTCAACGTATCTTGGAATTTGAATGCGAGCAAAGGTAATCATTCATCCATTCATTCTTACAAAAAAAATGACACCTATCCTTTTTGGTATTCCCTCCGTCCCATTATATTTGTCCACTTTCATTTTTACACACCATCCAATGCACTTCTTTAATTCATTTTATCTTGTAACTTGTATATTAAAAAATTATAGAAATTGTATATTAATAATCTACATCTTAAGACAAATCAAACAAGATCACACATGATTATATTTAGGCTTACACATGGAGAGAATTTGATGAGTCAAAGTGATTAGATGAACAGTTCCAAAAGTCAAAAGTTGATGAATATAGCGGGACGGAGGTAGTATTAATTTTGTGGTCCAATAGCACCATAGTGGCTCTTTTAAATAGGAAGTCACGTGTTAGATCCCTAGTGAGATTGATAACTATTCTCTAAATTTTAATTGGTTATCACAGCATAACAAAGTTATTATTTTAAAAAATATTAGATTTTTTATTATTCTTAAATTAAATTTTAAAGATTCTTTAAAGTGTATATGAATTTAGATACATAGATAGGGGATTATAGTATATTGTACGGAGTATTAATCAGGATTTATGTTGATTTTAAAAGCCGGTAGTTCGTTCCAATAGTTATTATTCATTTTAAAAGGGACTACAGTTAGAACATTCTTCAACAAAATACAACGATGATCAATTGATGATAATAAAAACTCCAAATTTTTGAACAAGGCCGGCACGGGGGGCTTCAAAGCCCTTTTGTCTCGTACTCATTTTTTGGAATCTAAATTTTTCAAAATTTATATATATTCTCTTCGTCTCAGAATATTTATCTAATTTTATTTTTTGATAAATTCAGATCAATCTCTAAGTTATAGTTAAATAAAAATTACATTCTATGATAATTAGATGAAAACTAATTTTAATATATTTTAAAAACTAAATCTAATAAAATTATTCTTATAACAATATTTATTATAAATTTTATTTAATTAAAGATCAAAATTTACCAATTTTTACTATAAAAAGTTAAAACTGGACAAATTATATATCTATATATATATACATACATACACACACACAGATATATGTGTGTGTGTGTGTGTGTGTGTGTGTGTGTGTGTTTGTAGGTATGTATCCAGCTCATCCCAAAAAACTTCTCACTTCACAAACGTAACTTTTCATTCGGTGATGACGGATATTTTACTAGGGTCCACTTTTATACCTTCTGTCAAAATCACATGACCCAAAAATGTGACTTCGTTGAGTCGGATTTCACACTTTGACAACTTTGTGTAAAGTTCGTGTTCTCGTAGTACAGGGAGTACTACTTACAGATGTTTCGCATGATCTTCTCGATCATTGGAGTATGCTAGAATATCGTTGATGAATATGACTACGAATTGATCCAAATATGGTCGAAATACGCTATTGATGAGATCCATGAATACTAAAGGCGCGTTCTTCAATCCAAATGGCATTACCTTGAACTCGTAGTGCCCATATCGAGTACGGAATGCAGTTTTCGGGATGTCTTCCTTTTTGACATGTGTTTGGTGATATCATGATCGAAAGTCAATTTTGGAAAACACAATTTCCCCTCCCAGTTGGTCGAACAGATCGTTAATTCGTGGTAAAGGATAACAATTCTTGATCGTCACCTTATTCAAATGTCGGTAATCGATGCAGAGTCTCATCGAATCGTCTTTAATTCATACACACTCTAACTTTCTTTTTGTAATTTTGTGGCGAAACTTTCGGTGACGATTACTCCCAACTTCGGCGACCTCTCACCAAATTAACAGCACCACTGCGTTCTCCTCACTCAGAGCAACAGAATAGAAGGAACAATGGGACGATTTTGGGAAGGAGTGATGGAGATTGAGTTGGCTTATATAGAGAGAGTAGGGAAGAAGTCATAGGAGGTCCTGTGCGATGATGACCGATTGGCGTAGTGCACCCAGCGATAATTTTGGTTAAAATTTTTACGTTGTTCCCTGATTGGGACTAATTTGGTCCAAGGTACACATTTTGGTCCAGCTTTCTCCAAATTAAGATCTTATTGAACCATTATGGTTAGACAGTCAAACTCTACACAATGATATAATTTTCATTATTTATTGGAAAACTTTATAAATCACTTATTTTTGGGTCCTTCTCAGTAATTAATTAATTATTAAGTAATTAATTAATTAATTCTGATAAGCCTATTTTTGGGGCGTTACACACATGGCCTTTGTTTCACAAATTGAACCAACAACTATTCTGGAAGCGACTAATGATTAGCATTAGACCTTGGCCATGCAAGAAGAGCTTAACTAATTCAAATATAATGACGTGTGGAAATTAGTGTCAAGACCCAATGAACATAAAACAATAAGTACGAAATGGGTGTTTCGTAACAAACTTGATGAAAATGGAATAATCACTAAAATCAAAGCTAGGCTTGTAGTTAAAGGCTACAATCAAGAAAAAGACATTGATTTTGAAGAAACTTATCCACCGTTATTATGTTTAGAAGTTATTCATTTATTACTTATTTTTGCCTCGTCTATAGATTTTAAACTTTACTAAATGGATATGTTAAGAGTGCCTTCCTCAATGGTTTTATTCAAGAGGAAGTGTATGTTGACCAAACCCTAAGGATTTTGAAGATTTTGAGTTCCCGAATTGTTGGAATACACATCCATATTGATAAATCACCGTTAAATATGGAACAAAGAATGAACATTCTAAGTCAATGGAAAGTCTTATGCAAAGGATACAAAAGTACAAGAAATGACGTTGAAAAAATAAATCCAAGACGAGAGACTTACAATTATTCATTGTATTAAGTTCACATTTTATTCTTCTAAGTCTTGGCTCAAACAAAATATTTTTTTCATGCATCAAAAATATTTAATCATGCATTAAAATATTTTTTCAAAGTGTTTTTTTGGGTAGTTGGTTTTTGACTTAGACAAAAAAAACGCTAGGGTGTCTAAAAGTCACACCAGCATCGAATATCAACATGAACATAGATGTTTGGATGGCTTTGACCAATGGCATTGGTTTTTGACCCCTGACACTTCAAACTTGGTTTTTGTTCTTAGCCACGTGTGTTTTCAAACTTGGTTTTCAAAAATCATGCCAAACCAACCCAACATCAAATATCACTTGGGTATTTGATGTTCCCTGACCAACCATGATTTTTGGCATTCAACTTCAACCTTGGTTTTTGGTTTTTAACCTTCATTTTTGGTTTTTGGCTTTTCAAACGTGGTTTTTAATTTTTTACCTCAAGCATCGATGTTGTACTTGAATATCGATGTTTAACCATCTTGGCATTTCCTAACATTTTCGAGTAGCTTTGAAACATTGATGTTGATAAGTGAACATCGATGTTCTGCCAACACTACCTTATTCAAGTGTTGTGCAACACAGTTTGAACATCGATGTTTACTGTAACTATTGGGATATATTTATGACAAAATTTGTCCTTGTTTGAAAGTCAACCACCAAAACATTGATGTTTAGTCTTGAACATCAATATTTTCATTACTGTTAGCCATCCCAATGACTTTTTTAACTTTGAAAAAGGATAGTCAACTCTGGGAATATTAATTTTGGGTTCCAAACATCGATGCATGGTTATGATTTAGCTGACCCGCCTTGATTTGATTTTGCACAAATCAAGTAAATCAATCTCAATCTTCTCCCAACTGTTGCACCATTGTCTTCGGTATATATAGGGGTCCTTTGGGTCAGATTTAACACACAATTCTTCATTCTTATCATTGTTTTACATTGTAACAATCATTATTTTTTTCATAGCTTTTGAGAATCAATTCTTGAAGAATTTAGTGTGTTCTTGATCTTATAATAATATATTTATATTCTACTCTTTTCAAAGCTTTGTTCTTGAGTGTTGTAAGCACTTTAAGTGAGGTTTTTCCCATTGGTAGATTCAAAGGAAGAGTATATTCCTTCGTTTTAAGTATTGGAATGCAGTATCTCTTAGCAAGCTTTGTTGAGGCTGGTGTAACTTAAGTTACCTGATTGTACTGGTTTGTTAAACACTCTGAAAAATTTCCTTATGGGAAATATATTTTCTGCCTTGCTCAGTTTATTACCTCGAGCTACAATATATAGCAAATAAGCTAAGGATATACAAGGAAAGCTAAAGTCAAATATACATAAAATAGGAAACAAATATGAATAAATAATAATAGCCATAAGATCCTCCTTGACTTGCGTCATGCATCATGCGTGCGTTTCATTCCCATAATTCATGCGTAGCCATAAATACTAATATATACCATATTAATCTTTAACACCCCCTCAAGTTGGAGCATGTAATAGGCAAATGCTCAAGTTGGGAAGTAAAGCATCAAACCGGCCCTTTCCAAGAGCCTTGGTAAGAATATCTGCACACTGGTTATGTGTTGACACATGAGATGTACTAATAGATCCATGTAGTAACTCATCACGAACGAAGTGATAGTTAATCTCAATATGTTTAGTACGCTCGTGAAATACGGGATCGGCAACAATATGTAGGGTTGCAGTGCTATCACAGAAAATCTGCATCGATTCTGGATGAGGAACATCAAGAAAGCGCAATAAACCATGGAGCCATTTTAGTTCACATGTTAAAACTGCTAGGGAACGATACTCAGCCTTGGCAG
Source organism: Cuscuta australis (assembly GCA_003260385.1). Taxonomy (NCBI): domain Eukaryota; kingdom Viridiplantae; phylum Streptophyta; class Magnoliopsida; order Solanales; family Convolvulaceae; genus Cuscuta; species Cuscuta australis. Next base: position 747,538 of record NQVE01000039.1, read on the forward strand.
AAGAGCGTGCCACTATAGGTTGTTTCTTGGTTTTCCAAGATACGGGAGATACACCTAACTAGACAAACCATCCAGTCAAAGAACGACGAGTCAAGGGGCAAGCAGCCTAGTCTGAATCACACCATCCAGTCAAGTGAAGGGAACTATTAGAACGTAAAATAATTCCAAAACCGGGAGAGCCATTTAGGTATCGAACCACTCCCAGATCAGCGTTCCAGTGATCAATCTTTAGCTCTTGAAGAAACTAAGCGAACGTATGTACTGCATAAGAGAGATCTCGACGAGTAACACACAAGTACACTAGTCGTCTAGCCAAGTGACAGTATGCGCCTGGGTCGGCAAGAAGAGGGCCTAAGGCAACAGCAAGCTTATGGTTAGGCTTTAAAGGAGCACCAAGTGAACGACAACCAAGTAAGCCTATCTTAGAGATAATGTCAAGAGCATATTTCCACTTACACAGAAATATTCCCGTAGAATTTCGTGCGACTTCGATGCCAAGAAAATATTTTAAAGGACCCAAATCTTTCATATGCAAACAGTTAGATAGATATTTCTTGAAATTTCCAATTTCAAGAGAATTATTCTCAGCTATCACCAGATCATCAACATAGACCAGAACATGCACCATTGAAGCACTTTTGTGAAAAGAGAACAATGAGTAATCTGAATGAGACTGAACAAAACCATACCAGCGCAATGCACTAGTCAGTTTGGCAAACCAGCACCGCGGTGCTTACTTTAGGCCATAGATGGACTTGTACAATTTGCACACTAAATCCGGAATCTGAGAGCAATAGCCCGGTGGTGGTCGCATATATACTTCGTCTATCATATCACCATGAAGAAAGGCATTGTGAACATCCATTTGATGAAGCTCCCAATTGTGTATAGCAGCAACAGAAGGAAGAACACGGACAGTAGTGTGTTTAACAATGGGAGCAAAAGTTTCTTGGTAGTCAATACCTTCAACCTGGTGATTACCCAAAATAAGAAGGCGAGCTTTGTATCGCTCGATCGAGCAATCAGATTTTCTCTTGATACAGTAGACCCATTTACAACCCAACACCTTTTTATGACGTGGCAATGGGATAAGTTTGCATGTGTCATTCCTCTCCAGTGCGGCTATTTCTTTGGACATAGCCTGCCGTCAATGTGGAGACTTCACAGCATCCTTATAAAATTGCGGTTCGAAACCAGAGTCCACCGCAGCTAAGTAAGCCATATGACAAGGGGAAAACCGAGCATATCCAATGTAATGTGTCAAAGGATACTTACAATGAGAAACATCATCATGTGTAATAGAATAAGTTTGATAATCGGCTAGCCGTACATTAGGCATGCGTTTCCGGTGGCCGCGACCTAAATCAAGCGGTGGTGCATTGCTAGATGATGCTGACTGGACATCTGAGAACACCTGCTGGACAGTGTCGGCTGGACCACCAAAGGCCACTGGCTGGGACTGATCGGCAGTAAGTGCTGGGGCAGCGACTGTCATTGAGGATGTCGTCGGAAGATCGAGCGTCGCATGAATAGTAGCTAGCAAAGAAGGGACAATAACCCCCTTGCTGGTAGAACCCAACCCCCGACGTCATCATCATCTAGGTAAGGCACGGATGGGCTGTCAATGGGAGGAGCTGCACATGAAGAAATATGTTCCTGAAAAGGAAAGACATTCTCATATAAATTTAAATCACGAGAGAGAATAAATTTTCCACGGTCCGGACAATAAATGCGCCATCCTTTCTTTCCATGTGGATAGCCCAAAAAAATGCCTTGCAAACTGCGTGATTCAAAGCGTAAAATTGACGAAATATCAATGCCCAAGACATTTAAATTCAGTTCCATAATGACTTCGTACAATTTTAAGCTTTTTATTGAACTGACGATCAATCAAAGCGTAAAATTGACGAAATATCAATGGCACCTTGGATTTTGCATGCAACAAATAAACCCAAGTACCATGAGAAAAATCATCCACTATGGTCAAAAAAAGATGTGAAACCATCCATACTAGGTGTCTGATACGGACCCCAAACATCAATATGAATAACTTGAAATAGTTCTATGGCTTTATTTGTACTAGAAGGGAAAGACGTGCGACACTGTTTTGCACGTAAACAAATAGCACATGGTCCGTTATTCAAAATACTAGATTTACTATCACTAGCAACTTGTAAGAAAGATAAATTTTTCGTATACGGATGTCCAGGACATCTATGCCATAAATTAAACGGACACTCCTTCACGGTTGATAGTGCATGACCCGTCGATGCTTGCTGAAAGTAATATAGGCCATCATGTTGTCTACCCGCACCAATCACCTGCATCGTGATACGGTCTTGGAACAAACATAATATGCCGTCAAATTTCACCAGGCAGTTAGTCTCTTTGATCAAATGAGACACCGATAGTAAATCACAACTCAAATCAGGTACGATTAAAACATTGTTCAAAACAACATAGTCATTTAGCCTAACACGACCCGCAGTCGTAGTCGTAACCGTCTTTCCGTCGGGCAAACAAATCCAACAACTAGGTATAGTATGGACGTCAATCAAACATTGAAAATCGCCTATCATATTATTTGTTGCACCAGTATCTATAATCCATCTTTTAGTGAAAGGAATACTTGACAATTTTTCAGATGAAATATCCTTGACGGAGGCTAGAAGTGCCCTGAATGTTTCCCACGTCTCAGCCGATAAGGAAGCAACTACTCCCCTATTGGAGGACTCGCCATATGTATTTCCGCCATGCATTCCTGTGACCGCTACATGAGGCGCATGCGGCTGCTGTCTGCAAGCTCCTCTACCAGCAGTACCGCTACGTAGCGAGATCGTGCGACATTGAGGAGCTCCATTACCGCCGGTGTCGCCATCAAATTGCTTCTCTCCTGTAGCCACCATTATGATCTGCGTTGGAGTACTTACGGTAAAAAAAACAAAGGCTCGAAGGCTCTAATACCATTAAAAATTTCCTTATGGGAAATATATTTTCTGCCTTGCTCAATTGATTACCTTGAGCTACAATATATAGCAAATAAGCTAAGGATATACAAGGAAACCTAAAGTCAACTATACATATAATAGGAAGCAAATATGAATAAATAATAACAGCCATAAAATCCTCATTGACTTGCGCCATGCATCATGCGTGCGTTTCATCCCCATAATTCATGTGTAGCCATAAATACTAATATATACCATATTAATTTTTAACACACCCTTAAGCTTAACAGATGTAGTTTAGCTCGAGAGAGTCTCTCAAGAGACTAAATTACCCACAAGTTGTGGTGAACCAGACTATATCGGTGTGTTATTTTCTTATGAAAAAGATGTGAAACCATCCATACTAGGTGTCTGATACGGACCCCACACATGGAGATTTGAATGACGTAGATAGAATTCATCTCATATATTGTATAGAAGTATAACGTCTATGGTCGGAGTCGGTCGAAAAAATCAACACTTGAGAATTAAAACCGATCAAATTTGCCAAAAAAATAAACCCCAAAAAAAACAAAACCGAATACAAAAAAGCAAAACCGAACTATTTTGCTTTGGTTTTAGTTTTGGGATTTGAAAACTGAATCAAACTATTTTAAACAAAAGTATACTAAAAATTTGTGAAAATATCTTTTTAGAATATAATGCATTTTTGTAACGCCCCAAAAGCCAGTCCATCAAGATTAATTAATTAAGAATAATTAATTAGTTATTGAGACGAACTAGGAGTTTATTTTAAATATTCATTAATAAAATATAAAAGTTATACCGTTGTGCAGGGTTCGACGAGACAAATCCAACGATGCAAAACAGATCTAAATTCAAAACAAGTTGGCCCGAAAAGTGTATTTTAATCGAGCTACGTTATTTAATTACCGAACATGAAACTATAACTATAAATACTACCCTAACCTACGTTCGCCGCACGCCTCCAAATATTTACAGTCTTTTTCATTTCTCTCTTTCTTCCGTTTGAACCAGCAACAGCGAAGGACAACATAGAACAGAACGACCAGAACATAGTCAGAGAAGAAAAAGGAAAAGAAGAAGAATGAAGAAGGAAGAAGAGGGACTTGTGTCATGGTTAATGTCATCCGTAGGTTCAATCTTTCGTAGTTTCTCCCAACGAACTAGAGGTGAGTACGTGGTCATCTAACACTAAGTTGTATCTATATATTTAATTCTTACATTCGTAGGATCATTACAAATAATTTATGTGAAAACCTATTTGTGATACTTTCATTTTGGACTATTGATGGGTTGTTGGTTAAAAGGTACGAATAGCTATGATTTTATCAATAGTAAGATTAAGATGTAGTTAGGAATTGAGTTATGAATATATTCAGCTTGAATTTTTGAGTTTGGATGTCGTTTGTTGCTGTAAAAACTAACTTGTGCAAAAACAGGGGTTATCGTGTGAGACGGTATCGAGGTACCAGCCTGCCAGTACCGCGATACTGCCATAAGCTATTTCATTCTATTGGAATCTATGACCGTTCGGTACCTAGGTACTAAACGGATGGTAGACCCTACCGTCGGGATGGTAGCTAGCTACTGCCACAGGCCATCTAGTGCTGGCGGACTCTGTCTCAGCCGGTACTAGATACGGCCTGGACGTTACCCATGTACCGTACCGGTACTCAAATACAAGACTATGTACCGCTTGGTACCACTTTGTTGTTCTCAAAACTGTTTCCGTGTGGAGGATTTATTCCAAGACTTTGTATGTTGCATGACAGTAAGAATGGGTGTTCACACCCAGCGCAAGGTCGATGTTTGATCATGTTTGGTTATGTTTAATATGATTGTTCCTATCATGTATGTTATGTAATTATGAACATAATTTAAAGGTTGAAGTAATCTATATCTGTAGAGGAACTTTAGGATTTGACCAGAATGGAATAGAACTAAGATATGCCATAAATATAGAAAGGTTAGAGCCATGTGGTACCTGTTTGGTCCAATGGCTATTCGGGTACAAACGTGCACATAAGGATCTATGAACTGTCATTTTGAAGGGGACAAAAATCTCACCCACCCAACGAGGAACTCCCGAGTTAGTTGAGCTTGATCTACGTTTCAAAGGGGAAGGTCATGACTCCAATAAGCAAATCAGAATTAGTATAAGCTTAAACCTAGAATAGGTTATGAGCCCAGTATGTAAGTTAGACTACTAAGTTAGTGAGAACACAATGCATTAAATCGTTTATAATGTTTATGGATTGAATCGTTATGCTGATACTCGTGATGTACTTGCATGCATGATATTGTGTGATGTTATGAACTAGTGAGGTTGTCCATGTGTATAACTGAATGTTACTCCCTCCATCCTATAATGATCTTCCCGGTTCGCAAAACGAAGAAAAATCCCAAGTTTTTTCAATCTCTTTTATTTAAAATTGGTATAGAAATAAAAAATAAAACATACATATTTAAAAACTACATCAAAAGTTTAACAAAACAAGTGGTGACAAGAATATTTTATTTTATCATATAGGCCATGAAAAAACACAAATAAATATAAATTCCCGTGAAGTTGGAATAGTGCTCTGGGAAGATCATTATAGGACAGAGGGAGTATATATTTCTCACTTAGCTTTAATGTTGAGCGTGTAGGTTTGTTCTTTTGCTCCACGTAGGTAACCAAGATCAGGGTGGACCCTGAACCAACCCCAGAGGGCGATGAGGTCAAAGAAATGTGCATGGATGGGAATCGAAGATTTGAATTATTTTTATTATTTTAAATACTCACTACTTAATTTTATGGGCTTGAATCCCAAGTTTGTTTGAATAATGACTCCCCCGCACTATGTTTAATTACTCCAATGAATGTTTGAGGTTATATTTTGAAGTACTTATCTTTCATTGTTTTGAATATGAAATGTGTTTAGATACCAATTTTGTAGAAACCTGCTTTGCTGGCCATGCATTTAGTTTATGCGGGTTTGGGGTGTTACAATATTTTTCAAATTTTTATTCATATACTCCACATTGTTTAATTTACTCATTATTTTGGTCACATATCTTTCGTAGTTTATCTTTTTTATTCTGAAGAAATTGCAAATGAAGTGGGAATTGAGAGGAATAACTAAATTACCGGCCTATAGAATCTCAAAATCATGAACACATATAAATGTGTTATTATAGCCTTTTAAGTGTTGATCTTTTCAAATGTTATCGAAAATCGAATTTATTTTTTCATTGTACTTACAATTCTTAAAAGTTGATTTATTTTTTAAAAGTTACTTTTGTTGCATTTGTAAGGCTTAGTTTCTTGATTTAATAGAGATTTTGTTGTTGCATCATTAAAAAGTTGTAACTTCAAACTATTTTTTTTTATAAAAATTTGATTTACTTTGTTAGAGGAACATTACTTTGACCAAAAAAACATTACTTAGTTATTGCTTCATCAATTTAGTGTTGTTACAACTTTTTTAATGCTTATTTTTTTAAAATCAAAAAGCTAAAAAACCAAAATAAAAACCACATGAAACCAAACCGAGTAACCACTGGTTTACATATTTTTGGTGAGAAGTCGAACCGAAATACTAACTTACTTTCTATTTTGTCTTTGGTTTTGTTAAAAACCGAACTGCCAAAACCGAACTCATCCCTAGTATACGATCCCACTATTTAGTAGGACTTAGGAAATGCATAGTCATGCCCAAATAAATTAATGTATGATATTAATGTTATTTGTTTCTCGCAAGTCTACTTGAAAAATTAGTAAACCACTATTATAAATATACAAGGTTACACATCTCATGCTTTGTGTTAAAACGAGACAATTGGATAGAAGGATTAGAGTCATACATCGTCATGTGTCGTAAGAGGTATTGTTGTAATGAACATCATGTTCATTGCGTGTTCAGTAATAATGTGTTGTTAGGTACTACTTATTATTTACTCCCTCCGTTCCACAAAACCCTTCCCCTTTCGTTTTTTTGAATTCCCTAAAAGACTTCCCCTTTCTATTAAAAAACCACTTTTACCCTTACTTTTTCATGCTCTACCTATCACATCATACTTTTTCTCTGATAACCAAACTATCACATCTTACTTTTACCCATCACATCAGGGGCAAAATTGGAAAATCAACCAAAATTACACTTTCTTTATTTTTGCCAAATTTCAAAAGTGGAAGGGTTTAAAAGAACGGAGAGAGTATAATATTAATTTAGATTAATATTATTGTATGTGTTATGAATATCAAGAAGAGTTACACACATAAAATAACAGTACGAAGTAGAATATTGAGTAGGAATAATATTAAATAATATTCATTTATAATTACAAATATGTGTGTGTGTGTGGTGTATACATGTGTGTGTATATATAATGTATATTCCTAATTTTATTTAAAAAATGTTCCAGTATATGTGTTTGTTTTGTGATGGGCCATTGGGCCCTCGTAGTCTAGGCACGGCCAAGTATCCACATAAGGCCCAAGAGAGTCATGTAGAGGGAAGAGGCAGCCTCTGAAGGTCCAATCCGCGAAGAACATGTGTTGGACTTTTGGCCCGATGACGGATGATTGAACCTAGAGCTGGCAAATCGGTCGGTCAGGTCGGGTTCGGTCACTTCAAGTTCGGGTTATTTCGGGTTCGGGTTATTTCGGGTTCGGGTTGAGAACTGTATGTTCATGACCCAGTGTCATCGAGTTCGGGTCGACCCAACGGGTTATGACTTTGGTTTTTTAAATTTTTAAATTCACATTAACACTTACATTTTCTATTAAATAAATTTAAAATATAAAAAAAAGTACTAAATCTATAAAATTATATTATTTTAAACTCTAAAGTAGTTTTTAGATATATAAATCAATATAAGGAATTTAAAAATGTTTAAGTTTTGGAAAATAGTAAGATAATTATGCAATATCATTAAAATTTTGTCTGAAAATATAAATTTATACACTAAAAACAAGTAAAAAAAGTGTATAATTTTGAAAAATTATTAGTTTAGCGGGTCGGTCAGGTCGAGTTCGGGTTCGGTCGGGTTTGACCCATTTTTAGCGGGTCATTTCGGGTTCGGTCAACTTCGGGTTCGGTCATCAAAACCTTTGTTCAAAACCCAGTGTTTTTAGGTCGGGTTTCGGGTCAAAAACAGGTCGGGTCACTTTTTGTCAGGTCCAAATTTTGAACCTACTATGATTATCACTTTCCTTGTATAATCTCGAACATACACTTATAAATAGAGGCAAAAGCCATTGTATAACTCGTGCTCCATTATCGTTTTCTTAAGCTCTATTCTCAATTCGATCTTTGCTTTCCTAGTTCATAATTCAATCCGGCCTCTCCGAGTCGGGTTCTTCGGTGGAATTTACTTACATTGATCACTTTGTTTTCAAATTTAATTTAAGTGTTTTATTTGAATTTTTTGTCCTCTGTAAATTTTTTTACTCCCTCATTAGAAAAAATAGTTGTACAATTGTAACATGCACACTTAAATTTTTTTCCTTGGTGTGCCAAAACCAATATGGACAAACACATTTGGATGAAATCAGCATTCCACTTTTAAACTTAGATGGAAATTAAAAAGATTTTTTAAATAGTGTTGCTAAATTCATCACAAATGGTTATATCCATACCTTTCACCTAATTTTGTTAAATCCACACTCATTACTACTTGGTATAAATTTCAAATTGATGTGATTTTGTAAGATTAAGTGAAAGATAGCTTAAAACTAAAAGTAAATAAAACGAGATTGTTATGGATTTTTAAACAATCCATACTATGAATACACCAACAAAACTTTTAATTTTATATATGGAGTACAAAATACACCCTCAAATCCATTTTATTCACATATGCTTAACAATTAACACACACACACACACCCCATATATCCTCTCTCTTCTCCCCTGCATATTGTCTGAACTATAAAAATAAAGCAAAATAGATTTCATGCCTAAAATTAAAACAGAACAGCCCCCATTTCATTTCAAGCAATAATGTCATCAGGTCAATACTTGGAAAGAAAAGGAAAGAGGAAAATGTAAAAACGTCCATAAATATAATGAATCTTTCTAAACATTGTCAGCAAAGCGCACATGTCCCTTGAAACCTTAACCATGCTGAAGATATGGCTTTGGCCCTCTTGGAACTCCTTGATGTACCACCTTATTCTTGTTGTTACTATTATTAGAAGATGGCGGCATCATCCTCTTGTTATCGAACCCAAACTCGATCTCTCCGTCTCTGAAACTCGGCTTTTGCCTCGACTCCCACTCTTTAGGACCTATGGGAGTGACCTTCCGGTGCTCGTCCTTGCCCTTTTTCGGCTCTTTCGCGCCCTTCTCGCGCTTCTTCCGGCCATTGCATATTCGTCCGAACAAGCAAGCAATGGCCGAGATCGCAACCACTATGGCCAGAACAACAAAAACCGACCGGAACGAGCCACTGGCAACGGAATTGTTGGGATTGGAATTGGAAGTTGTTGATGATGAGAAAGGAGGTGTTAATGTGTAAGTGTTGGGATAAACTTGATTAACCTGAGGTTGTGCCATTGTGGAACTTCTTGACCAAATGTTTCTCAGGGGCTAGGTATATATATAGTGTTGGGGAAATTAATGATAACTTGGATGAATCGAGAGTTGTGTAAACACTTTCAGATTGAATATTTTGGTTGTTCACTCCAAAATTCAATCGGATAAAACTCGAAAGTATCAAGAACGAAATATGAGAATTGCTGTGTCTAAAAAACCGAACGAAATTCGACCATGCCCAGGGGAATTTTATAGACTAGGGGTGAGAAGGAGAAGACACCATTCACGGCTATTACCCAAAGCACGCAACTCTTCGCGCGGAAGTTTCTTCTTCAAAATTCGGTCCTATCCATCAAATTTTCTTTTAAAGAAAATTCAAAAATTAAAATTCTAATTGAATTTTTTAACATAGCACCGAGCCCAAAATAAAAAATTTTCGAGCCCAGCCAGGGGCTCTGCCCCTTGGACCCCGCAGGGGCTGCCGCCCCTTGAACCCTGCTCGGGGGCGCTGCCCCCGAACCCCCGCCAAGGGGGCAGCGCCCCCTTGGAACCCTCGGTGTAACGGGTTTTATATCATAACAAACTCAATGAAGCGTGCACTCCGCACCACCAAACTTCTTTGATGTTTATTAAGATACCATTGATCGTAGTTTTTCCAATTACACTAAAATATATAACATATAGGATTATGTTGGAAATTAAAAGCATTTTAAGAAAAGGCCGGAGATCGAGGTTTTTCGAAAGACGATAGATTATGAAAGAATAATGATTGAAATGGTGATACGAGTACGAGTATTAATACTCCATAATAAAATTGAAAAATTGAAATATTTGCACTAAATAGCACTAAAACTTAAGTCATTTCTCTAAATAGCACTTAAATTGTTTTATTTCCTAAATAGCACTTAATAATGTCCATAATGTCCAATGATGGCAAATATTTACTTAAATAATGACTAATGTATAATGACTAAAAGTGCTACATTGGGAAGAAAAACACATATGATGCTAATTAAGGGAAGTCATTATATTTTAGTGTTATTTAAGTAAATTTCCCTAAAAGAAATCGCTTACATTAAGAGCAAATTAACATGAAGTGACACTTAATTATCTTTAAAATAAAAGTGACATATCTTTAATCCTAAAATAAAATTATTGTTGCACTATATATTTTTAACCCAAAATAAGACTAGGGAAAAGAACTAAACTAGGAGTAAAATATGAAGAAAATACTAAAATAAGAGATTCATATTTTTTATACTCAAAATAGGAGTTACAATATAATGCATATAATGAAAATATATAATACTAAAAAATATAGTGGGATCATTATAAAATTTTATAATGTCACAGTACAAACTTTTATTTTGAAAATAAAAACATGTAACTTCTATTTTAAACACAAATATTATATTTTACTTTTATTTGAGATGATTTCTTAAAAGATCATGGTATTGTGACACTCTTACACTCTATATTGTTGTTGTTGTTGTTTTTACTAATAGAATTATTACCGTTGTTGTTGTTGTTAATATTAATATTATTATTATTATTATTATTATTATTATTATTATTATTATTATTATTATTATTATTATTATTATTACAAGGGTACAAATAGAGGCACTTAGATTTCGGAAAGGGATTGCTTTCGCTTTAATAAAGAGAAAGAGTGAGCTAAAGATATTCTGTGTGTCCTTTTCTACCACTATATGTTGAACTTTGAACATCAAAACCGAGACATGTCCATTATTTGAATTGAATTTGTTTTTAATTTATTCTTATTACTTATTACTTTTTTTTTATTAAAATCAAATCAAACTATATCAGATCAAATTAGAAATACCTTTAAATATAACTATATTTAGATCAGACCATAAACTAGATCTGATCTGAACTTATTCCAATTAGATCAAAACTCTTCTGATCAGCTGAAGAGAACATGGCCTTAGTCCCAAAAATTAAAGAAAAAGAAAAACGATAGTTACTCCTCAAATTAAGGTAATGTTGCAAGGATGAAGGATCTGATTTTGTAGTCCAATAACACCGATATGACTCTCTTAAATGAGATATCATTTGTTTGATATCCGGTGGGGACAATAACTCTACAACCTTCAATAAGTTAATAGTATATATGAACAGATGCAACCTTGCAATAGATTTATTAGTGTTTAAAAAATTTTGAATTAATGTTTATTAATTATATGGTTAAACTTTATTTAACTTTTTTCACATAATTACTTCAGAATAACACAAGTTTTGTTGAAATAACTCTTAGGTCCTATTTTTAAAAAGGCATTAGGGGTCCTTATCTTTTGTTGTAAATGGTGTGATGGAACATTCTGGCCCGTATTCCGTTAATGGTCATTAAAAAATTATATTTTCTCATTTTTTCCCTACCATAGTCATTTTAATTGTATTTATTCTTTACAACACACAAATAATCTTGAATTTTAAAAAAAATACATAAGAAATTGGAAAATTTTTATGAAAAAAGGGAAATAAAGAAGAAAAAACTAAAAAGTGAAAGCCATGAGATTTATTAACATAAAACCATTAAGGAAAATGAGAAAAAAATGTACTCCATATATATTTTTTAACGGTCATTAACAAAATAATAAACGAAATGCCCCCTCCCATACTTTACAACAAAATATAATGACCCCCTGATGTCATTTTGATAATAAAAGGACCTGTGAGTTATTTCATTCAACAAAACATGCGTCACCCTAGAGTAATTTTCTGTTTTTTCCCAATTTTTTCTACCATAGTTATGTCACCTCTTGTTTTCTAGAGCTTTAGAGGCAGTTTTTAACTATGTAAATTTAATTTTTGAATTCCGCTCTAATTCTCAGATAAATTATATTGGGAAGAATTTTAGTCAAACATTATAATATATTTGCATGTTTACTTTAGAATTACTTGTATTTTAAAGAAATCTCCCTGCATAAGAGTAAAAAAGTATGAAAATAGAAAAATTGGATTTTTAAGTCTTGTAAGACCAAAATATGAGTATAATGTCAGTGTGATTTAAGAATGTTAGCAGTGTAATGGAAAAGTGATGACAATGTAATCAGTCAATCGCTGGTAGACCATAGTTCAACGTTAGCGATCGTAGACGACACTCTCTTGGCCAACAATGACGAATGGCAGTGTGACAGTGATAGTGTGGCAGTTGTTGCGTGACAATGTGGTAAGTGTGACAGTCTAATAACGTTAATGTGAACTCATATTTTGGTCCTAAAAGATTTTAAGACTCCTATTTTATATTTTCTTACTTTCTTACTCTTATTAGAGGACTTCTTCCTTTATTTTAAAAATGTTTCTTCCTTCTTCCTAATTCAAGTTGTCTATTCACTATTGACATGGTCAAACTTTAACTACTTCATTACCTGTTGTTGGTATCCATTTGATAAAATAATATAGTTATGTTATTACTTGTTTTTTAGAACTCTAGATGTAGTTTTTATATTTATAAATTTTATTTTAAAATTAAACACCAATTTTTGTACTATAATGTCTCAGTGTATTAATTGAGTTTGACTATCTGAGTCAAAGTCGATAGACATTAGATCTCAATAAATAATAATTATAATATGTATTACCATAAAAATAATTTTATTAAATCAGATTTTTATACAGTTGTGCACTTTCCGAATTTTATTTCGTTGTATTAATTTGCAAATACGAATTGAAAGTAATTGATGATTAGAATATGCCTACTTTGATTCGAAAAAGTCAAAGTGGACAAATTCACTCAAATATCATAAAATGAAACGGACAAATTAAACGGGGATGGAGGGAGTAATACTATTGAACAATTTATATCATATTCACTATCATGTTCTTAAATTCTAAATCTTTATTACCCTCTCCGTGACTCCGTCCATCAAAGTTCTTCCCATTACCATTTTTAATATTTAAAATATCAAATATATCTCTAGTTACTTTATTTATTACATCCCACTTAACTCATTTGACATACCTACTTTCATTGAGTATATTTTAATAAGTTTTCACTTTTTTTAACTCTGTTTAAAAATCACAAAAAAAAAAGTTACCTTGAGAAGAGAGGTGGAGTATTTCTTATTGTCAACTTAGAGACATAATGATCATGCAGAACTTATGCCTAGAACATATTTCATAACGTGAGAGTTTGAGGCTTTGAGAATCTTAGCCATGTACTCCGTAGCAAGCAAATCAAGGAATGTAAAGTTAGAGAATATCAAGAGTAGGGATGGTAATTCTATCTGAATCCGACCTGACTGCAGCTTATAATATCCGAATTAAAAAATTAAATATTTGAACCTGAGTTGAAAAACTTAAACTGAATCCGACCTTTTCTGAGTCGGATTTCAGTGATTATATTTTACTGACCCAACCCCTATCCGACATGCTCCGGACCCGACAACAAATAAGCTATTGGCATGGGACACACGCATGGCACGACAAGGAAGGAAGGCTGAATCCGAGTGGGATTTGGTTTGAAAACTTACTTTATTTTAATTTGTTTTGTTTCTCTTTTGGAGATTTTGTTTCCTTGTAGAACTTGGAGTTTGTTTCACTTTGTGTTTCTACCTCTCCCTATATAAAGAGATTTGGTGCTTTGTAATTAAGATACAACCACAAAAATATATTGAATATTTTCTCTACTATTATTTTATTTCTACATAATATCGGAGCCAAAATATTCCAGGTAATATTGTCGTGTCAATCCGACGAAGATGATGGAGGAACGGAACAAAAATCCTTTCTCTAAACCGACCGACGAAGAAGAACACGATAACAACAAAGAGTTCACAAGGGTGAGTCCTTATGAAGTAAAATCAGCAGATCCTCTCACCTTGATGATCACCTAGATCAAATTAACTGATGATAACTATGAAGAATGGGAACGGGCAGTGTGCACCACACTCTGTGCCAAGAGAAAAATTGGGTTCATTGATGGATCCATTCTCCTGCCAGAAGGAGACAAAGAAGAAGTAAAAGAATGGTGGATCTGGAACGCCTTGTTGGTTTCATGGATCTTTAGCATCATAGATGGATCATTTTGAAACTCGATCACTTAGGTCGAGGAAGCAAAAGAATTATGGAACGACATCAAGGAACGCTTCTCAGTGGCGAATGGACCACGTGTGAACCAGCTCAAGAAGGAGTTGGTAAATTGCAAGCAGAACGGACAATCTATTCCCTCTTTGGTAAAACAAAGAACATATGGGACAACTCGGGAACCATTGAAAAACTTCAAGTATGCGCCAAGTGTCGTGGTTGTAAGTGTGGCACCTTTAATTGGTCGAACCACTGAAGGAGGATAAAAAGGTACATCAGTTCTTAATGGGACTTGATAATGATAAATGTCATAGTGTGCGGTTCAATATCCTGAGCACAATACCCTTCGCCTCACTCAATCGCGTCTATTCGACGATTATACAACAAGGAGTGCTTAAAATGTAACGCCCCAAAAATAGGCCTATTGGAGTTAATTATTTAATTACTGAGAAGGACCCAAAAATATGTGAATTATAAAGTTTGTCAATAAATAATAAAAATTATATCGTTATGTAGAGTTTAACTGTCTGATTCCAACGATTCCATCGGATTTTAATTTGGGGAAAGTTGGACCAAAAACTTTTCCCCGACTGGGACCAAATTAGTCCCAATAAAGGACTTACGTTTAAAATCGGAGAAGACAGCAGCCCGCTCCACTCAGCCTCCGAAACAGTCGAAGGAGAGGTCATCACCGTGTCTTCTTCCTCCTTCACTTGGCTATATAAGGGTCATCTCCATTCCTTCAATTCCTCGTCATTTCTTACAAACTTTCTATCTATTCTGTTTTTGGGAGTGAGGAGAACGCAGTGGTGCTGTCGTATTGGTGTGAGGTCGCTGGAGTTGAGAGCTATCGTCGCCGGAAGTTTCGCCGAAAAATCTTCAAAACCTCCATTATGCTTCGAGGTAAGCTCGTAGATATATCTAGTGACTAAAATGTTCATATAGATCGTTTCTACGTTCATAAACGGTCGTTTGGTTGAGTTTTGTATTTGACATGTTTGAAGAATCAAGAATCATAAACCTTGAAATCGTTGTTAAAACTTCGAACTAATGGTACCAAAATGATCCATGAACCTTGGAGAACCTTCCTATATACTTTAATTGAAGTTTGGTGACTAAAAATGACATTTCCGAAAGTTGGCTCGCAGTAGAAGACGATGCAAAATCGATTTTTCATAAAGAAATCGATTAGACTTTTGTCTGGTGAAGAAAACAAATCCAGCAGAGAAAACATCGATTTTTGAACTATAAAAATCGATTATGTAATAATAAAAATTGATTTTTACATTATTCCACTGAAGAAATTGTAGTCAGTAACTATTAATCGATTTTCTTAATATATATTAATCGATTATTGTTCACGAAACATAATTTTTGGAACTATGAAATCCTATTTTTGATACCAATTGATTATGATCATTATAAGGATGATTTTTCATAATAAAAATGATGTTTTTGGAAAATAAGACCTTATGTGATGCATGACGGTAAGTTAGAGTGTTAACACTCGAAACTAGGCCGCTACTTGTTATTGAGTGTTATGTTAATTGATGACTATGATGAATGATTATTATGGATTATTGTGAATGATGAACCTACTAATTAGAATGATTATTGATGATTAAATCATGATTAAAAATGAATATAATGGTAATCATGGAAATGATGATGATTATTAAGGATATCTAGAAGAACTCTAAAATATACTCATATTAATATTGATTTGAAAGGTATCTAGAAGACCTCTAAGATATACCTATTTAAGTTAGGCCTTGCGGGTATGAACCCCGGTGGCTAGGGTTAAAACGTACGCACGGGATCCAAGAACCAAATTTGAGTACCTACTCGTTTGGGGGTACCACCCACCCAACAGTGAACACTACGCTGTCGGTTTCTGGTTGGCCTTAAGTGAAGGTAAGTTTTAGATTTTCAAAACCCTTTTATCTTAAACTAGGCCTAGCTTAAGGATTATTTAGAAGTACTTTATAGTGGAATATAGTTTAATTATTTAAACTACAATTCGTTTAAGGGTTGATAAACATTAAAGTGATTGGCCTTAGACTAAGAACAGTTTAAGGATATTGTCGAATGTTGAATATTGAATATGAATGAATATTGAATGATGCTTATTGAATTGAATATTGTGAATATTATGAAAGAATGATGAACGTTGAATGTGAATATAAATGTTGAATAATGAATGATGAATATTGACTAATGATTATTGAATATCTGAACTGAACATTATGTGCATGATATCAAATGGTTTGATTATGAATTTAGATTCAGTTTATATGGATGTTCGACGCATTAGATATGTTTACTCAGCTTAAACACTGAGCGTGTAGTATGTTTTATTTGCTACACGCAAGTAAACAAAAAGAATGAAGCAATGATTTCCTGGAGACAGATGGGACGAGATGGTCGGGCGGATGCGTGTTTTGAATTTGGAATACTGTTTGAAAAGACATAAAATAATTATATTTGTATTATGTTTTTATTAAGCTTCCCCAACATTAAATTACTCCGTTACTATTTTGAATTATTTATTATGAAATAAAGTTTTAGATGTTTGAAATATTTTTGAATGTTTACGAATATCAAGTTTATACTTTAGTCCGAAAGGGGCTGCAGACCTGGACGGTTTAGGGTGTTACAATTTGGTATCAGAGCAAAGTGAGGCTGGAGACAGATATCTTTCTAATCTGTGTGGTATGGGACATATAGCTTAGGGAGATACATACAGCCAACTCATGATCCTTGGGAACCCTCGCGCGTAAATGGTGGCGAAGCGTGACTCCCCTCCTAAGGGCTCAAGAAGGTAACAAAAGACTAAGTATTAAATTTGACTGTATTGGATTTCATAGATGTCAACTGTTAGTTCTGAAATGGTATCGAGTGTTGACTCAAGTTGAACTTTCGTACTTAGGAAGAGACGGAAGAATAAACGAAAAGCATATGACTCTCTGATACGTTATCAATGTGCACATTGCCTCGCGAGATTAATGAAAAGAAGAATTTATCTATGTCGCAAAGCTGTGTGGGAACAAATATATGAAGTGCAAGCACTGCGTAACTAGTGGATGCGAGATAAGTGGATGTTTTCAACTCATTGGATACCCGGAGTGGTGGGGAGATAGACCCCATAGTCAAAATGCCAGACGAGGGGGAGGTCGTGGCAACCGTGGTGGAGGCCAGCACGGTGGTAAAGGACGCACAGCTGGAGGGTGCAGTCACCGGTCTTTGGGGGAGGAACAGCCAGTAGTACACACGGCCCGTACAGGAGGCGTAAATGGTGAAATAGAACCATTTACTTCAGAACAGTGGAGTACCATCAGGTGATTTTACTACCTCTTAGATTTTAGATAGCGGAGCAAGTCAGCACATGACAAGGAACGAAGGACTCCTGACACTTATTAAACAAATAAAACTTTGTTCCGTCGACCACCCTTATAGAGAGCATGTCGCAGCAACACAAAAGGGATGCACTCGGTTGAGCAACACGCTTGTCTTGGAAAACATGTTGCTTGTACCTAAACTTAACTATAATCTTATATCTTTCTCTCAACTTCTAGACAATAAAAGATTAATTGTTCAGTTCATTGACAAAGTTTGTTTTATACAAAACTGTGCCTCAAAGATGGTTATTGATACGGGTAGGCAACTTGGGGAATTTACTTCTTTCAGAAATATGTGACCAATAATTTCTATGTTTTGAAAAAGCCTGATGATGTGGAGATATGGCACAAGTGATTAGGACACCCTTCTCATACTATTGTTGGTTTTCTTCCTCAAGTATGTTTATCTGAAAATCATGTTGTCAATTTCCCCTTGTGATGTTTATTTCCGTTTCAAACAATAGCGTGAATCTTTTCCGGATAGCTCTGATAAACCTCATACATTCCTTTTTCCATAATTCATTGTGACTTATGGGGTGCCTATAGTACTGAGTCTAGAACTAGGGAAAGATATTTTCTCACCATTGTTGATGATTTTTCTCGGGATGTGTTGGTCTATTTGTTAAACATCAAAGATGAAACCCCTTTTGTTTTCTGTAATCTTATTGTCATGGTGGAAAGACAATTTAACAAAAGGGTCAAAATAGTCCGGACTGAACATGGAACCGAGTTTACCTGTATGAAACCCTTTTTTCAATCCCAGGAAATTTTATTTGAAAACTCTTGTGTTGGAACCCCATAAAAATTGTAAAGTTGAACTTAAGCACTGTCACATTCTTAACGAGGCTCGTACCTTGCATTTTCAAGCTAATCTACCTATTAAATACTGGGGGTACTACATTCTCACAATTGGGTACCAGATAAATCACACTCCCTCTCCACTCCTTCACAACTAAACTCCCTATGAAGTTCTTTTCGGACAACCCCCTTCATATAACTATATCCAAATTTTTGGTTATCTTGCTTTTGCTCCTAATCAAAATCATCATGGCGACAAATTTGCTAGTCGTTCATGAAAATGCATTTTTCTTGGTTATCCATTTGGTCAAAAGGGTTGGTGTTTGACCAACTTGGAAAATAATAAAATTTTTATAAGTCGTGTAATACCCCGTATCAAGATGGGAATGGGAAGAGCTCAAAAGGATTGATAGTACTACTCATACTAACAAGGTGCATCTTCTTTTCGAGAGCTCATCACCTAAGTGGGGGTGAATGTAATACCCCGTATCAAGATGGGAATGGGAAGAGCTCAAAAGGATTGATAGTACTTCTCATACTAACAAGGTGCATCTTCTTTTCGAAAGCTCATCACCTAGAAACTCCAAGGTTAAGCGTGCTTGACCTGGAGTAATTCTAGGATGGGTGACCCCCTGGGAAGTTTTCCTTGGGCGCGCACGAGTGAGGACAAAGTGTGCGGGAAAGACTTGTGTTGGTTTGTGGGGACAGTCTACAATCCTATGAGCGAACACTTACGGTCAGGGTGGGGGCCGGGGTGTTACAAATTTTTCTAGGATGGGTGAGCTCTCGAAAAGAAGATGCACCTTGTTAGTATGAGTAGTACTATCAATCCTTTTGAGCTCTTCCCATTCCCATCTTGATACGGGGTATTACAAGTCGAGATGTCAAATTTTTTGAATACCATTTCCCGTTCGACACACAAAAATCACCTAAATACTCCCATGACACAACAACCGAAGCCTTTGTCACCAACGACAACGATGACCCACCGTCGTTCTCGGATATTCACATCTCGAGTCCATCACCGATCCACACACTCGAGCCAACAACCGGCAGCCCCACTCCTGAGCCAAATTCCGACAGCACCTCATGAGAAAATACAAATACTGCTCCCTCTGACAGCCTCTCTAATTCACCTTAGCCACCTCCTCCACCTTCCAATCCCTTTCATCCAGTACCCGTGAAAAACAACCTTCTACACGGCTATGTGACTTTTTTCACACCATTCAACACCCACTAGTTTCCTCTCCATCCATAGATTCATCTTCAGGTACAGTTCATAGTATTACAAATTTTGTTAATCATGACAATTTTTCTTTGTCCTATAGAAGTTTTTTGGCAGCTATTCACATAAGTGGAGCCAACACATTTTTCTGAGGAAGTAAAACACCCCCATTGGAGGCAAGCCAAGAAAGACGAGATACTGGCTCTGAAAGCTAATAAAACATGGTCTCATGTTCCTCTTCCTCGGGGAAGAAAGACAGTTCGATCATAGTGGATATTTAAGATCAAACATAACTTGGATTGTACCATTGAAAGGTATAGAGCACACATGGTCGTGCTTGGCAAAAAAAGAAGGAATTGATTTAAAAGAAACTTTTGCTCCGACCACTAAACTACTGTTCGGACACTAATTGATGTCGCTGCTGCTCGACAATGGAGCCTCCACCAGATGGATATCCATAATACTTTACTTCATGGGGATATTAAAGAGAAAGTAACGCAATTGCATCCTGGGTCTACAGCTCGCCTACAGGGTTTGGTTTTCCGTATGCATATATATTTGTATGGCTTGCGTCAGGCTCCCCGTTGCTGGTTTGCAAAATTGACTTCTTCCTTGTGGTCCTTTTGTTTTTTTACACTCTAAAGCCAACTATTCCTTTTCACGTATGCAAGGGGGTTTGAGATCCGATTTCTTATTTATGTTGATCATATGGTGATTGTTGGGACTGGCAAATCTTCCATTGCTAGGTTTAAGCAATATCTATCTCACTGTTTCCATATGAAATATTTGGGACTGTTGAAATATTTTTTGGGCATCAAGGTGGCACAAACGCGCATGGATTTTTTTTAGGTTGGTGAAAATACACTTTGGACATTTTAACAGAGACAGGAATGCTTGGTGCTTGTCCTGCTGCAACACCGTTACCTGTGAATCATTGTCTCACCTTAGCGATAGGTGCAGAACTATCTCAAACCAGACGTTATTGTCTCTTGGTTGGTCGTCTCATTTATCTGGCCATTTATCATCTAGATCTTGCTTATGTTGTACTTACTCTTTCTCAATTCATGGGGACTCCACGATAGGAGCAATGGGGCGCGGCACAGCATACGCTTCGTTATTTCAAAACTTGACCTCGTCATGGATTGTTCCTTCCTGGCAACTGTGATCTCCACTAGACTGCTTTTTGTGACTCTGATTGGGCCAACTGTGTTAGACAAGGCGTGCAACTCTAGAGGGGGTGAATAGAGTTGTTGAGAATGATTACCGATTTTCGCAGGATTAATAGAGTAAACGTAAGTGCAGCGGAAATAAAAGAGAGAAGGCAAAGAACACACTGATGTATACTGGTTTACCACCTCGTGGCTAGTCCAGTTCCCCGAGAGACTCTCTCGAAGCTACCACTACTTCCGTTAAGCTTACGGGTGCTTAACAAACCGTTTACAACTTGAGAACTTGAATCCCACAAGCCTCGACACAACCACTCGTAGATATGCCCTCTACAAGACTTTTACACCCAAGACTTAAGTCACATAAGTCTTGTACACCAAGAAGAACACTCTTCTTCAACCTCTCAACAAAAGCACTCAAAAGAGTAGGAATGAGAAAATGTTTTGCTCTAATGGATGACAAGAAACTTCTCTTAAAAACAAATAGTTTTCTCTCAAAATGATATAAATTTGAGGAAAGATTGGAGGATTAACACCTCAAGAATGGAGAGTATTGGAGTGTTTCTTATTTTTTTGAAATGAAGAAGAATGAGGGATTAAATAGGCTGAGTAAAATAAATCCGTTGGAGCAGACTGAGAATAGGTACCAGATAAAATTAATCGATTAACGTAGAAAGTTTAATCGATTACGGTACACAGAGGCGAAAAAGCCTGAATTGAAGAATGGAACTAATCGATTAAATAAAGTCCAAAAATCGATTAGTCGGCTCTATCCGAACTAATCGGTTAAGTGAAGAGAAGAAATCGATTAGTGGGCAAACCAGGGAATCCAACGAAAAGCCTATTAATCGATTAATTGAAGCCAGAAAATCAATTATTAATGAAATAATGCGCGAACATAAAGGGCCCAAGGCCAGATGCGATAGAAAGCCTTTGGCTTCATACTCGTTGTTTGAGACAACGAGAATATCAAGGCACGCTCTTCAGAAAATATCTCCTATTCAATGAATTTGAATAGGGGAGAAAAAAGTTAATCCAAAAATTATTTTGTATGTCAAACAATGTACACGAAAAATATTTGAATAAAATATTTTTGCTTACCAAAAATATTTTATAATATCAAAATAAATATTTTGATAAATGTTTGATACTCCTTTTGAAACTGACTTAATAAAAGTATTTTGAACAGTTAAGTAATTTTTCAACTGACTCCAAAAATAAATATAATTTTTATTTTAACTCTCATAAAATTATTTTTGGAGAGAAGATTATTTTTGTCATCCTTACAATAATTCCTAAGACTCAAATAAATAAAAAGTATTCGGAAAGCTTCTACTCCTCCGAGTCCTCCGTTAGGCGCTCCGAACGCGTCTCGGACTTCAACAAATCATGTGCACCTTCTTGAATACTTCAAGGAAAGGCACTTCAAGTCTTCGTGTTTGTCGTTGTAGCACTTTAATCTTGACTTGAATAAATTGTGTTTGTCAATTTTCAAAACCTGTGAGTCAACACTTAACAACACAGAAAGGGTTGAATTCATGTATTCCAACAAATTGTCCTCTCACACGTCACTTTGTCACTCGTTATTTTATTAAACTTAGTGACTCCCCCATCACCTAGCTTACAAAGAAACAGCACACTGTCTCCCATTCTTTTGCCGAAGCCGAATATCGTGTCATCGCTACTATAGTGTGTGAACTCAAATGGATGAAATCTCTTTTTCTCTCTCGACATACGGCTTCGCACTGTGATGACACTGTATTGTGACAACCGGGCTTCTCTTTATATTGCTGCAAACCCTGTATTTCATGAACGCACCAAGCACATTGAGATTGATAGCCATTTTGTTCGTGATAAAATCTAGCGCAGGATGCTTCGCACTTTCATATTGCTTCCGTTGATCAACCTGCAGATATTTTTACTAAGGCTCCGCCCTCGATGTCTTTCGTCCATTTGTTGTCTAACCTGGGCACTTGCAATCCACAGGCACCAGCTTGAGAGGGGATATTGGCGTGGGACACACACATGGAACGACAAGGAAGGTAAAACCCAAGTGGGATTCGGTTTGGTAACTTACTTTATTTAAATTGGTTTTGTTTCTCTTTTGGAGATTTTGTTTCCTTGTAGAACTTGGAGTTTGTTTCCCTTTATGTTTCTGCCTCTCCCTATATAAAAAAATTTGGTCCTTTGTAGTTAAGACAAAACCACAAAAATATACTGAATAATTTCTATCCTATTATTTTCTACATAAGCTTTTAAAAATCCCTATAATTTTTTGTTCTTGATATATATTTTTTGAATGTGTTAAAAATTATTGTATTTCTTTATGTTTTATTTTCTATCGTAAAAAGATCTTGTGATATTTCTATTTTATTTTATTTCTACTCCATATATTATTACTTGAAAATTTACTATTTAATTTTTTAGAGTTATTCGATCATAATTTATTTTTGCTAATATCTTAACTTTTGTGTCATCTTCAAAATTTTTATTTTTTAATATTCAATCTCAATTTAATCATGAATGCATTGATTAGTATTAAAACCACAATTTGACCTAACTGGCCCGACTGAGTCTTAAACTGAAAAAGAAACGAAGTCGACAAAATCAAATCCGAACCAACTTCTTGTACAATTCAAAAACAGTAATAAAGAGTAAATTCCCTAAAACGGTCCTTTCTAGTAAGGTGTTTTTCCAAATTAATCTTCAATAAGTAATAATTTACAAAGTAGTCCTTTGTAATTGAAATGTACTCCCTAAATAGTCATTTACCAAAAATATTTATTAAATGTCAATCAAATAGAAGGAATTTTGGTACTTTTTGTTGCCTAGACTTAGAGTATGTTATCGAAATGTTCCTTTATAATTAAATATTTTTCCAAACTGATAATTTCTAAGTAAATATTTTCTTGAAATGGAGTCCATGAACTTACTCGGGATGGATCTGTTCCTCTAATCGTCACTCACTTAATTTGAAAGGACCAATTTCAAGACTAATTCATAGTTTAGATGATAGAAATTGCAAAAATACCCCCATTTAATTGTTATTTAATAAATATTTTTTATAGATGACTATTTAAGAAATACATTTCAATTACAAAGGACTGTCTTGGTATGGTATTTATTGTTTATTGAAAACTAATTTAGAAAAACATTTATTAGAAAAGACAATTTTGAAAATTTAGTTTAAAATAAATTATACTGCCTATAAAATTCTAAAGAAGAAAAACAGTTACGCCGTACTCCGTAAGAGCATCCGCATCAGGCGGAGAAGAAGACAGAGGAGAAGGAGTTCTCCTAGAGTAGAAGCTGCATCCGAAGGAGGAGGAGATGGAGAAGTACTCCTCCTGCACAGTTTCCAAGAGAGAGAAGGAGAGGAGCTTCTCCGCGGAGAAGTAGAAAAAAAAGAGCCAAAATCCAATAGTTGCTTGACATGTGGCAATAACTCCAATTTTTTGTTTTGTTTTCTACTCCAAGGTGCTTCCATATAAACTAGAAAAAAAATTTATACTGATTTTTTTCAAATGAACTTGGATACTTAATCTTGAATAATAGTTTTAAAATGATTTTTTTATCTTTTTAAACTAGAAATTTAAATTGAGTATATTTTTTCACTTTCTTTTTTAGGGAAATAAATATGTGGATATCATTAATTTTATTTTATTTCTAAATACTCAATAAATTTTAACCACACACTTTTTATGAAGCTTTGTATAAATTAAAATTAAAATTATTCTCTTAATTAAATAAACATAAGTTATATATATAATATTGTTTTAGCAGTCCTTATGATGTAGGAGAAAAAGAGAAGTAATGGAGGAGTTGTAGGTTGGGTCCACAAAATCTGATGTGGAGGAGAGAAGTAAAAGGTAGTCCTCCACGTAGTAGTCCTTTCAATGTGGGTGCTCTAATACAAGAAACTTTTGAACTTGTGAAAGAAAATTGAAAACCAATTTCATAGAAAAGAATACTTTTCGGGAAATTCTTATAGAGTCGTGAATTAGTTTTATGAGCACATCATCAATTGAATTAACATTGTATTGTTTTTTTGACATTGAGTATAAAAATAATTTTCTAAGATTTGTCTTGTAAAAACATTAAAAATATTACTCCACATAACACATAAAATTCCTTACACTTTTTTTTGCTGCATGTTTCAAAAAACAACTTACTTAATTTATTCTCTATATTGGCAATGAATATGTGGCTACCAACCATTCTCTCTCCTCGAAACAAATTCTAACTACACTTTTTATTTTTCAACAACTTTCTTAAACTTTGTCAATTAAAAGTATCAAAGATTTATGAGGCGGAGAAAGTATTACTCCGTATATCATTACTACGTGATGCAATTTTTATTTAATCGGTGATAAAAAATGATCTAGTTTGGTTGAAAAAACATCAACCTATTTTTTTTTATTGTATTTTACTCAAAACATTTAATTATATGATTGGTACTTCTTGCATTTTTTTGTTGTTAATCTACTCCCTGTTTCTTTGTGTTTTGTGCTTCTTCTGTTACTTGAGTTGGGAGTCTTTTCGGGTCAGTCTCTCTATTTTTTACAGAGTAGTTGAGGTACCTCTACATGCACACTCTCTAGAGGCTCTACTCGCCTTAGATTCTAACTAGGTTGTATTTTAGCATTGCACAATCCCCCAATAAAGATAGTCAAGAATTTAAAAAAAACGGCATGTGGGGATCCTAAACATGATGCACGAAGAAAGAAGTGCAACGAACCTTAACAGCAAAAAAAAAAAAAAACTCCACGGCATCCTTCAAAATAGGCCACCAAATTTAAAGATATTCCTGATAGATTAAGCTGAGTTGTAGTTTTAGAGGATTAGAGTTAACGACTTGGATAAAATTTTAACAGTGCAGATTACTTTGAAAACGCTAACGCGAAACGCCGTCCGTAGATAGCCTTTTCAAAAGACTAATGCTAATCTCTAACGTTGTTCCCAAATAGACCCAAAACAACAAGCGACAATAGAAAAACTAGGGCCAGTGATTGCTTCCTGTCCATGATGCATGGATCCTACTCAGGCAACAAAGAATGCGTTTTCCGAGAGAAGAATCATGTGTTAATGGAAGGAGGTTTTAGAGTTTATTAATGTTCAATAAAGGAAAAATGGAAATAAAATTTGAAGTACTTAATTTACTCCGATATATTTTTCGACTGAATTTACATAAATTTAGCCAAGATGTCTCTTTGCAATCTTTACAAAGGGTTTCAGAAAAATAGGGGGGTCGGGAAAGTAGGTGGCAATTTTTGTAAACAGGAGTGTAAAAATAGTTGAAAAAAGTTGGGGAAAAAAAGGAAACAGAGCCAAACAGCCAAAGAAACTACCTGATTCCAAGGAAGAAACATGTCATCACCGCAGGAATTTCAATGAAAAAAAATTTTGGACGTGTTTTTCTTCATTCTTTGATAAGAGATGAACCATTGAAAAGGATAATCAACCACTGTAAAACTTCAGAGATAACATGCAACAGAAATCATAGTGATCTCCCATGAGCAAAAGTTCTCATAGATAAACAAAAAGAAGAAAAGATCAAGGTCTTTAAATGGGAAACTTAATAAAAATTTGAGGCAACTCTGCAAAGAAACATACAACACAAACTCTAGTCATCTCCACCAAAGAGATCAAAACCCATTTCTCCGTCAGATTCCTCTTCGACTTTTTCCTCCTTTTTCTCTGGGGCAGCTGGAGCTGCAGCGGCAGCGGCACCACCACTGCCAGCACCACTAGCAGGTGCTGCAGCTGCAGCCACACCACCACCACTGGGTACAGAAGCCAACTTTTCCCTTCCAGATGCTATCAGTTCAGTGATATCTTTTCCCTCAACTTGGGATAAGAGAAGATCAACTCTATCCTCATCCGCATCAGCACCAACTATGAAATATGCATTTTATATTGTTAGATTTGTGAAACACTGCATTGTTTTAAAACTCAAACAACCACAATCATTTGAGAATCACAAACCCTCATCTAAAGTGAGGCTTTAATTGATACAGCTAAGCAAAGCAAGAATTACATTTTTACACCAATAAAACTGTAAAAGACTCAACAACATAACCAGATACAGATAAAAATAATCACTTTCTGAAATAAGCTGTCTTAAGCTCAAAAATGCCGAATAAAAACTAGGTCAAGATTCAAGAAGAGCATTAAGTTCTCCTTTCAGGACATTCGATTGCAATTACAAACATTCAATTTAAAAGATCAAAAGGACTCGTACTAGCAAAATATGCATAAAAATAAGCAATAATAGTTCATATTCACAGATCAAAAAACAGATAAAGCTTTACATCTGGGAAAGGGAGGAACACATGTAAAGTATATCGGGGATTTTACCGGAGGACAGAATTTTCTTGATGTCGCCGCGGGAAGGGGATGCGTTGCCACCGAGCACGGCGAGCAAGTAAGCGGCGATAACCTTCATCTCTCTTTTCCCCTGATCCAAAATTACAAAACAGAGAAATGCTTCAGTGTAATCCATTTCTGTCCATCCATGATTGCTAAATACAGTTCAACACAACTCAAATCGATAGAACACAAACCTTTGTAGCCTTGAGTAGCGACTGCAGATGAGCTTTCTCTTAGGGTTTCCAGGTGAGCCGTAAGAAGAGATGTATATATAGAGAGACGATATGAATATATAACGGACTATGGATTGTAGTCTGTGGAGAATGGGCTGAGAATAGGTGGGCAGGCCCAAAATATTTTAAGAAAATACTTAAGAATAGCTATTGCGTTTTTTCAATCCTCTTATTGTTAAAAATGAGAGAAAAACTAATTATGAGAATAGATATAATATATTTCTGATTTCTTCTCTCTATTAACTCTTCACTCTTCTTCTTATTCTTAATGGTAATTTACAGGGATCCTAAGCCTCTTATTTATAGTAGAGAGGCTTAGTGTTAACACTATTACAAATAGTATACATACTATACAAATGACAGCTTGATGGTGATGAATGATGATGGACAATTTGTTCCTGCAACTTATGACGAAGCATGACCTAATTAATTTATAAATGAACAATTCATATTTTTCTTAACACTCCCCCTTGAATGTTCATTTTTCAATTGATGATGGATATTCGTGAAATGGGTATAGTTTAGAAACTCATTCTAATTTTATGTACTGCCTCGTTAAAAACCTTGTCAGGAAAAACCCAGTGGGATAAAAACCTGATCAAGGGAAAAAGAGTACAGTTCATAAAATTCTCCCCCTCAGCTTAGCATAATTGACAGAGACGACGCATGCCAATCTTGTGTACGAGTTCTTCAAATTTATTCGGAGGCAATGCTTTTGTAAATAGATCAGCAGGGTTCTCGCTCGACTTGATTTGCTTGATGTCAACCTTTCCATCTTTCTCGAGATCATGTGTTGAGAAGAACTTTGGGGATATATGTTTTGTTCGGTCTCCTTTGATGTAACCTCCTTTCACTTGAGCAATGCATGCAGTGTTGTCTTCATATATAGGAGTCGGATGACTAATAATTGTTTTTATACCGCACTCGCTCTGGATATGTTGGATCATTGATCGCAACCATACACATTCTCTACCTGTTTCGTACAGAGCTATCAACTCCGCGTGATTTGATGATGTGGCAGTCAAAGTTTGTTTCATCGATCTCCATGATATTGCGGTATCGCCATAAGTAAACACATATCCTGTTTGAGACTTTGCCTTTTGTGGATCAGACAAATATCCAGCATCAGCATATCCAACAAGAGTGGCCTTGGCATCTTTGCGGTAGAATAAACCAAGGTCGATGGTACCATTGAGATATCGCAAAATATGTTTAATGCCATTCCAATGCCTCCTAGTCGGGGTCGAGCTGTGTCTGGCTAATAAGTTCACTGAGAATGCAATATCTGGCCGAGTGTTGTTTGCTAGATACATCAAAGCTCCAATAGCACTCAAGTATGGTATTTCTGGACCGAGTATTTCTTCATCATCTTCACGAGGTCGGAATGGATCATCATGTACATTGAGAGAGCGGACAACCATCGGGGATGTGAGAGGATGTGCTTTATCCATATAAAACCGCTTCAGAACCTTCTTCGTGTAATTTGACTGGTGGATGAATATTCCGTCTTTCAAATGGTCAATTTGAAGACCAAGACAGAATTTTGTTCTCCCAAGATCTTTCATCTCAAATTCTTTCATGAGATATTTTACAGTATTTTCTATTTCATCAGAAGTTCCAGTGATGTTTAAATCATCAACATATACTGCAATAATGGCAAAGCCTGATTTAGATCTACAGATGAAAACACATGGACTAATTGGATCATTTTTGAATCCTTCTCTGAGCAGATATTCACTGAGACGATTATACCACATTCTGCCAGATTATTTTAGTCCATATAGTGACTTTTCCAATTTTATGGAAAACATCTCTCGAGGTTTTGAACTATAAACCTCAGGCAATTTTAGCCCTCCAGGAACTTTCATATATATGTCAGTATCGAGAGATCCATATAAATATGCTGTCACTACATCCATTAAACGCATTTGAAGCTTTTCAAAGACAGACATGCCTATCAAAAATCTCAACGTAGTTGCATCAACTACTGGGGAATAAGTTTCTTCATAATCTATCTCCGGGATTTGAGAAAAACATTGGGCAACGAGGCGGGCTTTATATCTCACAATTTCATTTTTTTCATTGCGCTTACGCACAAAAACCCATTTGAAACCAACTGGTTTCACGCCTTTTGGCGTAGGAACTATAGGCCCAAAAACACTCCGTTTTTCAAGTGATTTCAATTCTGCCTGAATTGCTTCGTTCCATTTTGGCCAATCATGTCTACGTCGACATTCATCAACTGAAGTTGGCTCAATGTCATCATTTTCATCCATGATGTTTGTGGCAATGGCATATGCGAATATATCATCAACATGAACATCTTTTCTGTTCCATTGTAATCCCGTAGAAACGTAATTTATTGAAATCTCATAATTATCAACGTTTTTATCTTCATCTGAATTATTCGCATCTTTAGAGATGGTTAAATCCTCATTTGAAACAAGTTGTTCGTTGATATTATTTTTTATATCAACATGCTCGGTTCGTTCATTTTCTTTCTTTGAAGAATGAACGTCTTTTGTTTCAAGTATTGTCTCTTGCCTTTTAAGTTTTCTTGGTTTTACATCTTTTGAACCAAGTGGTCTGCCACGCTTCTTGCGTATTGAAGACTCATTTGGAAGAGTTTTTTCATTTTTCTCTGAAGGAATTTCAATTCTGGCAGGAGCATTCATAGCAGGAATATGTGACTTTATCACTTTCTTTGAATCCGTGAATGCGTCAGGCAATTGATTTGCAACATTTTGTAAATGAATTATCTTTTGCACTTCTTGTTCGCATGCATTTGTTCTTGCATCAAGAAAAGATAATCATGTTGCATTCCATGTAATCTCTTTCGTACATGGGTCCTTTTTCTCATTTTCTCCCCCTAAGGCTGGGAATACTGTCTCATCGAAATGACAGTCAGCAAACCGAGCTGTGAATAAATCACCAGTCATTGGCTCAAGATATTTTATAATTGAGGGAGAATCAAAGCCAACATAAATTCTCAGCCTTCTTTGAGGACCCATTTTTGTACGATGTGGTGGAGCAATTGGTACATATACGGCACATCCAAATATTTTTATGTGAGAAATATTTGGTTTTTTTCCAGTAACCAATTGCAATGGGGAAAAAATATGATTTGCAGTAGGCCTTAGCCGAATTAAATTTGCAGCATGCAATACAGCATGTCCCCAAACAGATGCAGGTAAACTGGATTTCATCAACAATGGTCTAGCAATTAATTGTAATCGCTTTATTAAAGACTCAGCAAGACCATTTTGAGTGTGCACATGAGCAACTGGATGCTCCACATCAATCCCAATAGACATGCAATAGTCATTAAATGATTGAGATGTAAATTCTCCTGCATTATCAAGTCGGATTTTCTTTATTGAATAATCCGGAAATTGAGCTCTCAAACGTATGATTTGAGCAAGGAGTTTTGCAAATGCAAAATTTCTTGTAGATAAAAGACTAACATGTGACCAACGTGTTGATGCGCCGATCAACACCATAAAATAACGAAATGGTCCACATGCTGGGGCAATTGGCCCACAAATATCTCCTTGAATTCTTTCTAAAAATGCAAGAGATTCAACTCCAATTTTATTTAGAGATGGCCTGACAATCATCTTTCCAAGAGAGCAGGCAACACATGGAAAATCAATTGATCTTGGAATCCTTATATTTTTCAATGGATGTCCAAGTGAATTTTGAATTATTTTGTGCATCATTACACTGCCAGGATGACCCAAACGGTCATGCCACAAAATGAATGTTTTCTGATCATCTAATTTTTTATTAGAGATAACATTCACTTCAACGGGACTAATGTGAGTATAATATAGCCCCGAGGAATACGCTGGCATCTTTTCACAAAGAATTTTATTGCCAGATTTGGTTGTCGTTAGACACAAGTATTCCTTTTGTTTTTCTGTCATGGTTTCAATGTGATAACCATTTTGACGCATATCTTTAAAGCTCAATAAATTCCTTCGGGATTTGCTGGAATATAATGCGTCTTTGATAATTAATTTTGTTCCTTGGGGAAGGATTAAACAAGCTACTCCAGACCCTTCAATGAGCTTCGCAACACCAGAGATTGTATTGACATTAGTTTCCATCAATGTCATTTGAGAAAAATATTCTTTGTTTCTCAAAATGGTGTGCGTTGTGGCACTGTCAATTAGACATTGTTCTTTGCCACTGGAGCCATAAGCAGTTATCTCCATATCTTGAATACAAATAAATATATAAATAAATATAAGTTAAAGATAATTAACACAAATATCATACATTTTATTATCATTATTTTTTTAGAAGAGACATAATAATACAAGCACACATGAAAAATAAAATACAAATTTCCAACATTTATTTAAAAAGTAAACACACCATAACAGAGTAAATGAAAATGTTTAAATAGTAGTAGTTCCACCAAAGGTCACTTCATCACCAATTTTAGCATCATCCATGTAGAAATCGGACACATCAAATTTAGGCAAAATTGGATTGATATCATCAGCATAATTAGCTTCCACATTTTTTCCTTTTCCTTTTGTGGAAGCCTGGTATAATTTAACCAAATGTTTTGCCGTTTGACATTCACTCGCCCAGTGTCCTTTTATGCCACATTTGTAGCATTCACCACTTGGTTTTGGCTTTTCATAAGTTTTAGCCTGTGGTGGTTTGAATTTTCCTTTTCCTTTGCAGGATGATCCATTTGGATTTTTATAGCCCCTGTTCGGTCCTTTGTTGCGGTTATTTTCGCGTCCACGTTTAAAGTGTCCGTGAGCACCACCTTGGATAACATTTGATTCTGGTGCTGAACCACGATCCGGATTGCCAAAATTTGTAGGGGTACAACCAGTGGGCCTCATGTTGTGATTTTTCATCAACAGCTCATTATTCTGCTCAGCAACAAGTAATACTGAGATTAACTCAGAATACTTTTTAAAGCCCCTTTCTCTGTATTGTTGCTGCAATATCACATTTGACATATGCATGGTGGAAAAAGTTTTCTCCAACATGTCATGATCAGTGATATTATGTCCACATAATTTTAATGTGGACGTAACTTTGAAAATAGCAGAATTATAGTCACAAACGGACTTAAAATCTTGGAATCTTAAATTAATCCATTCATGTTGAGCTCTTGGCAATAGGACCTTTTGTTGATGTCCGTATCTCTCTTGGAGATTATCCCATAATTCCTTCGGATCTTCCACCAATAAATATTCAGATTTTAAACTTTCATGAAGGTGGTGGCGAAGGAAAATTATAGCTTTTGCCTTTTGCTGAGATGATGATGTATTATTCTCAGCAATTGTATTTTCGAGGCCATTAGCCTTAAGGTGAGCAAGTGCATGAACCCTCCATTTCAGGTACCTTTGACCGGATAAATCAAGAATGTCGAATTCTCTTTTGGTGATGTTGGCCATGAAATAACTACAAGATAAATTAAATTTATTATTATTTAAAACACATAGGAATCTCTAATCAAAGCTAGGAGAATGAATTATTTTTTTTTAAAACGTAGTATATGCAATTTTCATAAAGTCATAATTTATTTACTCCGTAATGTTTTATCCCTTATTTTAAAAGAATCTTTTGACTATAATGCAATAGACAACAAGACAAAATATGTATGAGTAGTCCATGTGAAGAACATCAAAAATGTTTGCTCAGAAGATTCCATTTATCAAATACAAAGCAAAAAAAAACAAGGGTAATAAAATAAATCACATTGAAATAAAAATGATAAATTTGAATTCTCTATATTAGCCCTTTCTGCGTAAGATCTTATCACTTACTCTCTCTTTATTCTCTCATTCTCTTACTTAGCCATACGAAAATAAAAAAATATGGTCCAAGGGAGCATCAGAATATCAGAAAAATTAGAGGCAGAGCAAAACCAAACTTGCTATATAAAAAATTAAATTACTCCGTAAGTCTTCTATGTTCGGTTTTTAGCTAAATTACATATATTTCTTTCACATCTTATATTTTAAGACTAGTTTAAAAGATAAAGTTATGTTTTATTTTTCAATCATAGCTACTCAATATTAAGTTCTATTATTTATTCCAGTTTATCAAAAATATGATTTTCTAGGATTATGAGGAAATTTCTTCCTTTTAATTATCTAATTTTTTTTTTTTTATAACTATAAGTTTCTGATGTGAAGGATCCCAACTTTGGGCAATCACAGAGCATACTTCTCATAGTTTTAAGAAAATATTTTGGTTTGTTTATGAAGAAAATTAAATAAATATACCTTCTGAGAAGAACAATGATTCTGGGATTTTGAGCAAATTCGTGCTGATAACGTGTTAAAAATGAGAGAAAAACTACTCAAAGATTATGAGAATAGATATAATATATTTCTGATTTCTTCTCTCTATTAACTCTTCACTCTTCTTCTTATTCTTAATGGTAATTTACAGGGATCCTAAGCCTCTTATTTATAGTAGAGAGGCTTAGTGCTAACACTATTACAAATAGTATACATACTATACAAATGACAGCTTGATGGTGATGAATGATGATGGACAATTTGTTCCTGCAACTTATGATGGAGCATGACCTAATTAATTGATAAATGAACAATTCATATTTTTCTTAACACTTATCACGTTTTTTGTTTGTGAACTTATTTTTGTGACATATCACACTCTCTCTCTCTTAGAATAATATTCTTGCACAGTTTATGAATTTTAATCAAAGATATTTTTAAATCAATATAATTAAAAATTAATTTAGAAATAAAAATCATAAATTAAAATAACATCAAAAGTTCAACAAAGAAAGTATGACAAAATTATTTTATTTAATCAAATGATCGATCAAAATGTATAATAAAATAAGTATATTTAGTTTGGCCAATAAATAGTACCTGGGAGTTGTTTTTCCGTGATGGAGTACTAGTTATGTTATATTTGTGTAATTCACATTCACTTGTATAGTTGTATACTCCCTTCGTTCCCATAAGATCTTCTCATTTTGACTTTTTGTATTTTAAAAAGAGTTTAAAAAATATAAAAGTTTACCAAAATATCCGTAATAAAAATGAATGAAATATATTAAATGAGGTGGGTGAAATGTAATAAATAAAGATGGAGTAGTTGTAGCATTTTAAAAGTTAAAAAAAATAATGAGAAGATCTACGAGAACAAATAAAAATATTAATGGGAAGATCTATAAGGCAGAGGAAACACTATCTTATTTTTAAACATTGATATATACATTCTATTACATAATTGAGCCCCCCTTCTATTGACAAGTGACAACAAGGGGTATTGTCCTAATATAACAACAAATTCAATCAAAGTACCTACGGTACTACGATCATAAAATTGATGGTTCCTAACCATCTTAATTCTCCAGGAAACCCTCCCCTCATCCCAGGCCGCCACGAACTTATCACCCCAACCCCTTCAATTATATTTCTCAAATTTATTAGACTCTTTGGTCAAAAAAATTGACCTAACAGTCAAGTAAAATTGGGAATAAAATTGAAAGGATTGGGGGAAAATTCAGGGCAGACCGAGGTGGGGGTTCTCCGAGGGATAAGAACTATCAATATTACGTTCGAAGCATCGTAGGTACTCTGATTAGAGTTGTTGTAATGTTATAACATTAAGGGTGGAGTTCTCATGACATTGGAATCCAATGTCATGGGATGACTCGGGGGCGCTCTCGTGCCCCGTTCGTAAAATTGACGGATTCTACCCCCCTAACCCCCCTGGTAAACCCCCCACCCTGTCCCGACCCAAACACACCCCCTACCCCCGTCAATTGCACCCCACAAGTTGATTTTGACTTTGGAGTCAAGTTCTAAAGTCAAAATCAACTTGTGGGGTGCAATTGACGGGGGTAGGGGGTGTGTTCGGGTTAGGGCGGGGTGAGGGCTTACTGGGGGTAGGGGGTAGAAACCGTCAATTTTACGAATGGGACACTAGAGCGCCCCCGAGTCATCCCATGACATTGGATTCCAATGTCATGAGAACCTTGGTGTAACATTAATATTTGTTGTCAGAAGATAGAAGGCGTACATAATTTTAGTTTTATTAATTTTTGTGTTACTCTAGCCTCTAGAAATAGTGGGGCGGATGAAGTTTCTCATTAAGAGCAACTCCAATGGGAGAGGTAAATGAAGAGGTAAGATACCATAATTGCCATATTTGCCTTTTCTTCACACAAATCAAACCTTCAATGGAGAAGGTAAATCAAAAGGTAATTTACCTTCTTCTATTTTGGAGAGATGTCTTTACCTCCCCAAATACAAGAGGTAAAATGTTTGATGCCAAAGCCAAGTAATCTCCGGTGCATCGTCGATCTCCTATTTTCAAAATTAGACGGAATTGTGAGATATGAAATTAAGAAACAAATGGAGTGAAAGAGGAGTGAAGATAGAGTTTTGTATTTGGGGACGAGGGAGACAAAAAAGCAACCATACAGAATGGCACTCGGGACTCGTCTCTTCCCCTTGTGCGGCTACTATGATTGCCTCAAATTAATCTCCCGAGTCATTAATCTAAAATTTGTAGAAAAGGAACATTTGACAAGAAATTAAAAAGAAATAAATTTTGAAATTAACTCTAAAATATCTTTAAATTTGGGAAAAGTATGTTTACCTTTTCTAATACCCTCTATCCATTCGAATCAAATAATTTTTTAGAAGGTATAATCACCTTTTTGAGAAGGTAAAAGAGTAGAATACCTTCTTTTTTTGCCTTCTTCCTTTGGAGTTGCTCTAATAGGGAGTACTATCTTATTTTGTCCTTCATTTTTAGGGCATAGTTTGGTGAGCCATCAAAATATGGAACTCCATTTCGGAGATATTACTCCCTCCGTCCTATAATGATCTTCCCAATTCGCAAAACGAAGAAATATCCCAAGTTTTTTCAATCTATTTTATTTAAATATTGGTATAGAAATAAAAAATAAAACATACATATTTAAAAACTATATCAAAAGTTCAACAAAACAAGTGGTGACAAGAATATTTTATTTTATCATATAGGCAATGAAAAAACATAAATAAATATAAATTTCCATGAAGTTGGAATAGTGCTCTGGGAAGATCATTATAGGACGGAGGGAGTAATTTTCTAAAAAAAAATGTTTGGTGAACTAGAAAAGAAATCCATATTTAATCTGAAATTTAAAATTTCATGGAGGTCAGTGGAAATCACCAAAAAAATAAGATATGCAAACAAGTCGAACACCAATGTTGCTGAGAGGAATGTTGGAGCACTATCACAATAACAGATGAATGTTGGAGCACTATCACAATAACTAATAACATTATGACAGACATAATGTTATCTAGGGAGATGCAACAACACAAATACTCTCTACATTAGTGAATATTTGTCCACTTTGACTTTTTCGGTCAAAATTGATGACATTTGACTTCAATTTACATAAAATGATATTAGTTAGTCATACAAAAGTAGTTTTATTAGAATTATTATATCAAATATTTTCAAAATATTATTTTATCTAATTAATATATAATATATATTTTATTTAATTATAGTTCAAAGGTTAAAAAGAGTTGACAAAAAATCAAAATTGGATAAATACTCAATGACGGATGTAGTACTCGTATTTTGTAAAAAAAAGTGAGGTTGAAGGGAGAGAGAAAGAGTACGTTGGGAAAGGGGAAAAGAAAACTATGACTTAAATATAGAGAAGCATCAAAATAGGATCCTCAAAGTACGAGTACAATATTAATAATGTCAATATATAATGCCAAAAAATCCACGGAACGCCACTATATAGTGAAATAATGTCAAAGTGCAAACGTGGACCTATTTTGAGCATAAAAATTTAAAACTCCTATTTGGAGGATAAATATTATATTTACTTTTATTTTAAGTGACTTTTTTGGGGAAAGATTGGTGAGGAAAAAATTCCTCATTATTAGAAATGTTCTAGTAAGGTGTAAAATCGCATTTTTAAATTATTTTATTCAAAAAATTATAATGCAATGGAAATAAAAGTACAAATTACATACTTAAAAATTAATCAAAAATTTTACAAAACAAAATACATCAAGTATATTTTATTTTTATCAAATGATTAATAAAAACATATAAATAACAATAAAAGTTCTCGGGAGAATAAATTTGATAAAGATAACATTCCCAAAGAAAGAGAAATGTGATTGGCAAGTGTGCACGGGACTCTCGTTTTATCATTTTCTTATTTTGCTCTTTATTGTGATCCTAAGACCATGTGTTATGAGGGTTTGACGAAGCTTGATGAAGTGACACGTAGGCACCCCGTAAGCGGTTGGATATGAGTAAAAAATGTTTATGGAGCTTGAAAGAGGGCGTGAAGAAAAATGATTGAGTGAAGATGTGAATTATTTTGATTATTTGGAATGAATATGCAATGCGTTAAATTTTGATTAGTTGAAAAAAAATTAAAAAAATAATATTAGTAGGAGAAGGCCACCACGCAATGATGGCTATTATAGCCAAAGGGGCAACGCCCCTTCACGCCGAGTATAGCATAGTAAAGGGGGGCATGAGGGCTGGTAAAGCTTTTTGGGCACACCCTATAACAGATGGTCTAAGAACCACATATAAAATGTAGATGTTATCATATATTTTTTATGAGCTCATAGTTGGAAATTTTTTTATTTTACAAGCCGTATTACATAAAATCATTTTATGTATAAAGGTCCATAAAATGAGATGGATTTAAGAAACACAAAGAATTGCTTTTGTTGTTAGTTCATCTTTGTTTTAATTTCTTCTCTTTATCAAGTGTTGTTTTTTAATACAAAAAACACCCATTGGTGGCGTGGGATGAAGTTTGTTTACCAAAAAAATATGGTGGATTGGGGATTAAGAATTTAATACAATGGAATAAAACAAGCATCATGAGGCTGATATATAATATAGAACAACAAAAGGAAAGTTTGTGGATCAAATGGGTGCATGGAAGGTATTTGAAGGAAAATACAATTTGGGAGTGTGTAACTAAGAACGACTCCTATTTTTACTGAAAAAAACTACTACAAATGAGGGGCAACTTCGTAGGGATTGTAAAGTCTGGCCAGTACTCCCCAATTCAGGGTTACACATGGCTTCAGGGGCAACAAAGAGAACCAAACTGGACTGTTGTTGTATGGAATAAGTATTCCATACCCAAACACAAGGTCATCATGTGGCTCATATGCAAAGAAAGAATACAAACAAAGAAGAGACCGAGTAAGTTGTTTCCCATTGATACTACTTGTACTTTTTGTGATGAAGGGGAGGACTGTCTGTAACGCCCCAAAACATACCCTAGAATTATTAATGAAAAATTATTCAATTAATCAAATTTACTTTAATTAAAATAAATTCTTGTTGGGCTTTGAGCTGAAGTAAAAAATGTTCTGATATCCAATTTCATAATTTGGATAAATCTCATAGAGACAAACCCAAGATATTGACTTATTGTGTGACCTTGATTGGGAACCTGAGTACAGTCCCAAATCAAGAATAAATGAAGAAATTAATTATGATGCGAACTTTGTAATACAAATAAATCATGAGAATAATTTATATGAATTAAATGAGAGAACCTTTTATGAGAAGGGAAAAGAACTGAAATAGCACTACTGTATATGATTTAATACCTATTTAGCACTACTCCGGAAATAATTATTTCTGTCAATTTGGCGGATGCTAAATTCTGGTTTTGTCCCTGGGTATTAAATAGGTGGGTAATTGATTTGAACCTGGCAGTGGGTTTTCACGATTCTTGAGGACGGCTATTCAGGCGCCAAATTCACTATCATAGGTTGTTGCATACGCCCCGATTTTTGAGGTCAGAGATTTAGCCGGTTGTTTCGCACTTCCAAAATTATAATCTAGAAACATGAAGTGTGCAGAGATTGGGAACCCTGATAGTCCTCAGCCGGTGAGGAGACGCAGTCTGAGAATTGCAATGGCGAAAGATGTAGCTTTGCACACTGGTGGACAAGCAGTGTCAGCGGAGGATGAGCTGGATGAAGTTCCGCTTATTAAGCGAATGGAGAAGGTTCAGGTATGGTCTGTCATTTCGTGTGTGTAATGTTAGGCGACTTAAGATTGAATTTTGGCAGTATACATGTCCGTGTTTTGGCTTCAAATCTGAGGGGGTTGGGGATTTAAGAGTTATTTTGAAATTTGGTGGTTTCTGGGATTTCAAATTTTTACCAGAGTTGTGCAACGCCGGAATTTAGCTTTCAAAGAGTTGTTGAATATTGTAGCTGAACATTTTTTTTGTTGGTTTTTTGAGTCTTGCAGTGAGTGGTGGTTTTTTAATTTTTCTTTCTCATGTACAGATGTATTTAATTACTTCCCCCCTGAACCCAATTGTTTTCGCATATTGCAGTGTGTTGTTTATTTGGTGGGGCTTCCTTTTCCTGATTGATAAGCTTTTTGTCATAAAATTGAGTATGTAGATAGGCACGATGTTCAGTTCAGAGTGGGTTTTGCGCTCAATTTTTTGAAGTTCACATATTCTAGTGTGTCGTTATATTGTTTGGATGTGTGGGGGTGTGAATAATATTGTTGATGTGGGGTGTGTTTGTTTTTTTCTTGTTTATGGTGTGTGTCATGTTGTGGAAGTGTCTGTGGGTGTAGCCACTTAGAGGTGTTGGTGGTGTTCTTGTAAATGGCATTGAGGTTTTTTTTCTTTGCTATTTTGAAAATGGTGGATGTGATCCTGACATTTCTAATGGCTTTTTGGGACAAATACATTTTTTTATGTTAAAAGGGTTTTTTCATATACTCCCAATATTTAGGTGAAGTTTTGTTTTCATTTTTTTTTGGATTATCCAAACTTGTTTGGGTGCATTGATTGTAATGAGTTTTGGAGGTGTGCTCTAATGTGGAAGTTTAGGTGGTTGTTGTGATGTAGTGTTGTGTTTGGCACAATGGGCTTTTCCTATTTGTGGCATTAGAAGTTAATTTTAGTGGGTGCATTGCTATATTTTTTGTCTTCGGATTGCATTATGGTGGTCTGCCTGACTGGTATATGTATATATGTGGCAGTGGGGGATTGGATTTTGGATTTGACTTCACATTGCATTATGTGTGTCTGCGTGATTGGTACATGAATATTTGTGGCAGTGGGAGATTGTTTATTGGGAGATACTGTGTCTTTGGGAAATGTGGGATTACTGGTTGTCATCATTTTAGTGGTCTATGGTCTGTTCTTTGTATCTGGCAGTGTAACATGGTTTTTGTGTCATTTGATAGATCAAAAATGTTACCAACATTGGGTATTAGGTGTTGGTGTGTTCTGCAGACACCTTCTCAGTGTTTGATTTATTTCATGTCTATCGTGTGTTAACATTTTGGGGCAGTTATTTTTGTGATGTGCTTATGTCTAGTTTGTACATTGTATAGGACGCGCAACGGTTGGGTAAGGGTGGTTGACTTGATGGGTGAATTTAAACACACTGCAATGTTAATGAGGTTTGAAGGCAGATTAAAACGAAACTAAGTCAGTAGGAGGTTAATAGGTTCAGGGCTTCGGCGTTGTGTGGTTCGTTGTGAGAGTGTGTGTGGTTGTTGTGAATGAGATAGTGTGGTGTTTTCGTTCATGTGGCAGTGGAAGGTTTTTTTCTGTGGAAATTTTGCATTATAGCGCTGATATAACATTCCATTTTCGTTGGTTTTTTTTTCATTTTTTAATGTGATTAAATGTGGCATTGAGAGTTTGCTGGGGTAGTTTTGTATGGTTTTTGGTATCATGGTATTACTGGCTGACTTTTGTTTTAAGTCGATGGTTATGTTGTCTATTACTTTTTGGCAGTGGGCTTTTTTTAATGTTGTTTGTTTTGGTTAGGTGGTAGTGTATTCAACGTTGGGCAGTCGGTGTTTCCTTGGTCATACAGACATCGACCACATCCCTGTTTATTTTAGATCTGTGTCTAGCCTACATTGGCAGTTTTTGTTGGTTTTTTTTGTTCTTACGAATGAATTATGCATTGTGTAGGAAGTGCAGAGGTTGGATAGAGGCGGCTTACTTGAATGAGGTCGCAAGACAAATTAGGGCGAAACTAAATCAAGAGGAGCTGGACAGATTTAGGACTTCAACTTTTGGGGTGCTTTTAGATGTTCTGGATTGTCCATGGATCAGTGGGCAATTGCTCATCCATTTGGTAGGGAATTGTGTGTGGTCTA
Organism: Cuscuta australis; assembly: GCA_003260385.1. Taxonomy (NCBI): domain Eukaryota; kingdom Viridiplantae; phylum Streptophyta; class Magnoliopsida; order Solanales; family Convolvulaceae; genus Cuscuta; species Cuscuta australis. The sequence continues at coordinate 789,432 of NQVE01000039.1, forward strand.
CTGATGAAAGTGGAAGGAAGGACAAGTTAAAATTCAAGATCCTTGGTAATGAGGTGGTTTTGACGAAGGGGCAGTTTCATTTGATTACCGGTTTAAAGATGGGCGGACGCAGGGGGTTAATGGAAAATGGTGTGGGGGGTAGGTTCGCGGCACGATATTTTCAGTCCAGTAAATCAGTTAAGCGAAAAGAAATCACCAAAGCATTCTTAAGGTTTAATCGCGATGCGGAGGGGACAATGCCGAGTGACGCGTTGAAGATGTTGTTGATTTACGCTTTGGCAAACACGTTTCTAGGTAACCAGCCTTCGGTTAATTTACCCATGCATTATTTGAGTTAGTTGATCACATAAAGGAGTTTAATAGCTACCCTTGGGGGGATGATGTGTGGTCGGAGACATTCCCATCGCTAGTCGAGGCTGGGATGTGTGTCTTGGATTCTGAGCGGGTGAATTCGATACCCCAGTGTCTGCGATGGAAGGTCTATGCAAAGTTTAACTCTTCGAAAGTTTCTGACGCTCTTTTCAAATCTGGGAAGGTTAGATGTTTTGTGTTTGTTTTATTTTTTGTTGTTTTTTGTACTAAATGCTTTTTATTAATAAAGTTTTGTTCCAATTCCAGCTTAATGTTAAAGATGTTGAGCTAACGGGTGATGAGTTGTTGTTTGATAATGTGAAAGAGCTTTTTAAGGATAAACCCACCACTGCAGTGAAGGCCAGAAAGAAGTTGTCACTTAGCCTTTCGAAGCGTGTTCGAAAGGTTAAGGAAAGGCAGGTGAATATACGCGATGCGTTTGTTAGGCTGAAAACTGAAGGGAAAGCATCTAGAAGTGAGTTGAAGTCCGCAGTTAAAAGGGGTGGAACGGGCAGTGTCAAAGAAGAACATGGTGCGGTGGAGCGGGAGCATAAAGGGAAGAAGGTGTGTGTGGCAAATATGGATAATAAGCAGTTGGATATGATGAAGGAAATCAAGGAGATCAAGGAAAACCAGGATGCGCAGGCCAAGAAACTGGATGAAATCTTAGGCATTCTTCGGCAAAAAAACAGCGTCTGTTGAAGCCGGCTTAGCGTCTGGGAAAAGGTCTTTGATGGGAGGTAATGAAGAACCTAGGGTCCGGAATGAAGGAATCACTGTTGAGGGGAATACAGATGCTGAGTGTAAATGTGGGGTTGATCTGGATTTGAGTTGTGACGATGGGGGGCCATCATTTGATCTTTTAACTCCATTGCCTAGAGTGGATGCAGTTGGTGCTGAAATACGAAATGACAAGAGTGGAAATGTTTTGGTGACAGAAGCGTGTGATCGAGTAAAGGAGGGGAAGTGTCCAGATATTCCATACACTGAGACACAATATGATCCACGCTTCCTGGATCTTATTGACAGGCAGGAAGAGATGATCCTAAAGTCTTTACAGAACGTAAGCAGTGTAATGTGTTTTTTTTATGTATTTCAAGGGATTATTTTATTTGATATAATGATTTTGGCCTTATAAATGTGTGGAATGACAGGTTCCTTTGGTTTCTTGCGAAGGGATTGTTGGGCAGGATGCGATTCAGGGTGGGTGCAAGACAAGTGTGAGTGGTGATGATACTGCCAAGAAATCCGGTAACACTACAATGCCAGACGATGTGCATGTACCAGTGGAGGTTGAGTCCACATTTGGGGTTAGTTTTCTGTGTTCCTATATTTGGGAAGGGACTAATAATTGCTCTTTCCAGTGATTTAGTTTTTTTCCAAGATGTTTTAGGGTCAATAACATTTCCCTTTAGTGTGATTTTATATGTGACGTTGTATGTTTTCAGGGGTCCAGTGGTTCAAACAAGGGGAAACTTGGGCAGCACATCGATGGAGGCAAACATAGACGTAGCTTGGATGACGATGATTTTGAAAGAATTTTTACTAGCATCCGGGTGGGAAGTGGGGGACAAGGAGTGAATGGTGCTCAAGATGCTTTGGTGGTTAGTGTTTTTGCAATATTTATAATGGGTCGTTTACTTGTCTTTTTAGGTTGAAGAATTTCATTACTTTGCAGATTAGTGTTATGGCAGTGTGTAGTGTCCTATCTGGTGTTTTTTCCCTGAAACGGGTGTGGTTTTATTGTTTGTTCAGGTGTTTTCCATGGCTTCAGATTCCAATACCGAATGTGTTGAGATTGAACGTCCCAAAAGGGTTCACAAGAATCCGGAGAGATATACTCCCACAGAGGTCGAGCATGATAAGAAAAAGCGGAAGCTGGGGAGGTTGGAGTGTGCTAAGCAACATCTGAATCATGATAGCCCGGTTGTATGCCATGGGCCCTTTTCAGAAGATCCAAAGGCGATGCCTACGAATGGGGAAATAGAAAAGGTGAGAGAGTTTTTGAATGAAGTCCTGCTGAAAAGGCAGGGAAGGGGGAATAGGACATGTCGGTATACAAGTAAGGTGGATAACATGACAAAAAGTCCGATTGTCCTTGATGGTTTTACAGTGGAGAACAAAACATGGATCTATGAGTTGTTTTCGAACACAGAGTGGTTGCGCAGCACGGTATGATTTAGATTATGTTTTGTTATGGTTGTTTATTCTGAGACCGTATGTGAAATAGTCTGTGGGGGGGTGTGGTTTGTTGTAATGTCAGGGGCATTCGAGGGGGTTAGTAGAATGGTGTGGCTGGTGTTTTTTGATGCATATTAAGGTGTTTTTATGTGTTTTTTTGTTGTTATTAATGTGGCAGTAAGGTGGTGTCTTTATTAGGTACTTTGGCATTGTTATGGGATGGGTTAGTAATTGCTTTGGGTAGTGGTTTGTTGTAATGTCGGGGACATTCGAGGGGATTAGTAGAATGGTGTGGCTGGTGTTTTTTGATGCATATTAAGGTGTTTTTATGTGTTTTTTAGCAGTTATTACTGTGGCAGTAAGGTGGTGTCTTTATTAGGTACTTTGGCATTGTTATGGGATGGGTGAGTAATTGCTTTGGGTAGTTTGAGTTTAGTGAGTGAAGAATGTTTTCAAAAAAGCACAGGGGGAGGGGGGGGGCGGTTTTTTCTTTGGTATATATTGGCTCTTGTTTTTTTTCCATTTTGTGGCAGGTCATTGTGCGGCATAGTTGTGGGTGATTGTATCTGGAAGTGTGGTCTGTATGCATTTTAGGCCGTTCCAATGATAAGACATGTGTGTTTGTGTTTTTTTTAATTACTGAATTGTGTGCGATGTGTTTTTATACAGCATGTTGAAATAGCAATGCATTTCCTGGAAGTGAAGGGTAGGCAGTATAACCTCCTGCAGATGTACACAACTACAACCCCTTACTTCTTGCAAGGGTTGTATAATCACCAAGCAATGGTAAATGTTGGCAAGGCCAAAAAGGAGGAAGTTGTCACTAATTCGAATCTAAGCAGTGAGGTGCTGGGGTTAGCACGGGCATATTCGAGGCCATGGTCTGAGTGTGATTTTGTGTATATGCCCTTGAATACCGGTGACCACTGGATGTTGCTTGTCCTGGAAGTTGAAGGGAGGACAATACGGGTATACGATTCAAAAGGAAAGAAGGGAAAGAGTTGTCGGGCATTGAACGAATACATGCAATGTATCACCGAGTTGCTGCCTGTCCTGCTTGATTTGTTGAGTGTATATGATGAGCACTCGGAAGGCCCAATGGGGAAAAAGAAGTTCAATATCGAGGTCGTTGATGGGTGTCCACAACAAGATGACGGGTATATGGTAGATTTTCATTTGGAACATAGCGACTAAAGTTGCATTCCAATTTGTTTGAAAATAGCCGGATGATTATTGATGTTAAGGATTATGTTTTAAACTGCAGGTGTAACTGTGGGATGTTTATGTTGAAGTTTGCAGAGTATCTAATGATGGATAGAAAAATTTCCAATGTTCATGCACACGACATGGAGGGGTACCGGGTTAAGATGACTACGGAGCTCATGGTATACAGTAACGAGCTGAAAGAGAAGGCCGAAGACAAATAGCCTTAGGGTGTGAAATTATTTGGAATGTTTCTGCATGGTCTGGACAGTTTTTTTTTGGATGGGGGCATTTTGTATTATGTGGTGTCTCAGGATTTGAAATGTGATGTTGTTTTTTGTTGAATGGGTGGTACGGTATTTTTGTCGTTTTGATTAGTTGTTTTTTTGTCTTTTGATACAGACATTGTGATGTGTTGTCCTTGTTATGGACTACGAACGGTTGGTGTTTGAGTGTGGTTGTTACTTTAGTGTTGGTATTGTGTGATTGCCGTATTGGTTATTAGTGATTCGTTTATGTTTATTATTTGGTTTGGTGGTCCGTTACTGTTCTTTTTTGAAGTGTTGGTTGATTGGAAGTGTTAAATCGGTTTACACTATCTTTTGTGCTGCTTGGAAAATGATATGTGTGAGCATCTTTCCCCGTGTAGACTGGCGCGGAGGTTCACTACTATAAATGATCTGACACACTTCACATGTCTTGCTTGGTAGTGTGGGGAGTGTTGCACTTTTTTTTTGGAATTGTGGTATGGCAGTGTGTCGTATGGTTTCAAGTTTCTATTTGTGTTTGGTATGTTGTCCCGATTTATATGTGGGGTACGTTTTAAATACTATACTGCCACTGTGTGATTTGTTTCGTTTGGCAGTATGATTGATTGGAGTGGGCTAACGGCAGTGTTTGGTTAGTACTCATGGGGTAACGGCAGTGTTTGATTGGAAGTACAGGGAAATGTGGTTGTTTGTCTGATGTTATTCGTTGATTTGGGATACACAGCCAGCATTATGACATTGTAGTAGTTTATCAGCATTCAATTTCAGGTTTTCCCCCCGTGATTTCAGTGGTGAATTTTTTTATTAGTGTTTTTATGTTGTTATTTAATTGGTGATATGTGTGTGTGTTGTGTTGTGTGTTATTTTTACACTTCCCCCGTATAGGGTAGTGTATGAGGCATGAATCTGTCAGTAAGGTAGGAGTTCCAGGTGCATGGTGTGTTTGTTGTATTACTTCCTTTGTTTTTTTAAAATGTATGTTGGCAGTGCATTCCATACGCATTTTCAAACTGAACTTGTTTATTGTACCGGTTAGGGAATTAAAACACAATGGCACCAAGCAAAAAAATGTGTACTCATTTAGGGTAATTTAAAGAATGTGTTATTTATCTTATGGGTAGTGGAAGGAAATTTGACGTGCAACGCATCCATGCAAACAAAAAAATACAGCCATTGTCATGTTGGTATTGGATTTTTGCATGTTTTTATATTATGTCCCATCTTCAAGCACCTGGTGCACTTCTGTTTTTTCCGACCTTTTCCCAAGTGGAATTCACCAACGGATGGCAACCTCCGCTTCTTTGGCCTCCCAGGTGGGCATTTGTTGCATGATGGGGGCTTGCAGACAAGGGCTTTGACAGCCGGCGGGATGTACCAGGTAGATTGGTCGCCTAATGGGTGCACAATACCGCTGTAGGTGGCTACCAATGATTCGTGTTTGTAGTATGGTGAGATGAAATTATAACATGACAGTCCTGGACGAGATCCAATTGCTGCTACGGCGTGGACACATACAAAATGGTCCAACTGAAAATCACTGCATGTACACGACTTGTCTCTGAGGTTAACAACAAAAGTCCGGGACCACCTGTCAACAACCTCAAACTCATATGGGGAAGCTGGCTTAACCAGTTGAAATAAGGGTTGTTAACCGTGAAATGTTACATGGAATGAATGAAAGTGTTGCATTTTTTTTATTATTTAATATGTATACTATTTAGGTGGTTAAGGAAGGTATACCTTCATCCTGAATGCATCACGTTGTAGTGTAATTAGCTCCGACTCGAGCTTCCTTGGTAGAATGGTTGTTGTAGATGAAGCTGTTTGAAGCCGTTCATGAAACCATTTCTGAATCCTTTCGCGAATGAAATCGACTAGCTTGCAAATGGGGTATTCGCGTGCCGAGTTGTTTACATTGTTCATTGATTCTGCAGCGTTTGAAGTCATTACGGAGTACCGGTATGGCCCACTTTTGCAATGTGCCCATCGTGGCTGACCTATTTTGGATAGGTATGCACGTATTCTATGGTCTTGTTCATCCAGCATTTGAAGATACTCCTCGCACTCTGCCTCAGTAGCTGCACGTGATGCTTTCCTAAACTTCCAGGTCAGGTCTTCTTTAGGACCTTTGAATTTGACACGCAGGTTTCGGGCAATGTGTTCTGTACAAAAACCATGACCTACATTCGGGAATACGTTCTGAACTGCATGAATGATTCCCTCATGGCGGTCAGACACAATATACAGATCATGCCTTGCGTTCAGGGTGGTTTTCAAATGAGTAAGAAACCACAACCAAGAGTCCTTGTCTTCTGCATCACATACACCAAAGGCGATGGGGACAAGCTGTTTATTGGCATCCTGGCAGCAAGCAGTTAGTAGTGTTCCTTTGTAATAGGATTTCATAAATGTCCCGTCAATAACGAGAACTGGGGAACAATGATTCCAAACTTGTTTTCACGGGGCTAAAGAGAAGAACAAATATGAATCTTTGGTCGTCAGACGTAGACAAATGAATAGAAAAGCCTGGGTTCTTTGTCTCCAACATATAACATAGAGATGGTAGTAATTGGTAGGAATCTTCGTCCGAGCCATACAACTTGGTCAATGCCCTCTATTTCACGAGAAGTGCTTTCCTATATGACATCGCAATGCCAAACTCCCTTCGCATGTCGTCGCGTATGTCATTGGGGGGGTACTGTTTTCTGGTTGCGTCGACATACCGATAGAGGACTAGATCGGCCAAGAATGCTGACGTTGCTTGTCTGTGATCACCTTCCCGGAAGTCAACAGGGCACGAATGATATGAATCAAACCTGCCACACAAAAAAATCATATGACCGATGGGAATAGTGATTTTACAGCGAAGCGTGGTGTGTAGTGATAGCATTATAAGAATGTAAAGTTCTGCATTTTCATAATAGTGATGTTTTTTAAGTTAGTAATGCCAGTGTGTGTACTTTGTTTTATGTTTTGACTGACAATTTTGGAAATGCAGTGGATGCTATGGCAGTGTTGTTGTCAACATCGTGGCTGTGGGGTTTTCCCACACTTGCTGATTTGTGTTGTGTATGAGCATAGGTTTCAAAATTGGACTACACGCGTCTGATAACATGAAATGATATGAAAGTGAGTGCACAGTGCGACAAAGATCCCGTCATGTTTTCTAATGAGATTTGTATGCAATATGTGAAGTGTTTATGAGTGATAGTGCACAAATGTGTGGGGGACACTACCGAAAGATATTGGTTGCAATGGATGTAATTGGTTTGCAGAATTGAAACACAAGCATGCATATACTGGTTTTCATATTTAAGTGAATGCACACCGTGGGTCTGTTTATTATGTTAACATCCAAACATCTTTTAAGAAAATAGTATTTACTTGCGTATCTGAAATAAGGGAGAGTTGTAAAGACGAACGGCACGAACTGCCCATGGACACCGGACATCAATGCAGACAACGCGCAACAATGTCCTATTTGACCTCTTTGTCTTGTACTGGAAATTATTAGACACTGCATACATTCTGAGATGATGGCATAAGTCTTCCTTGGACTTGTAAATGCTGTCAATTTGAAGAGTGGTTGGGTGATAGTGTGAAATAACGTCCACCGAATTTGACGGGAATCTCCTCCGTTTAGTTCGGTTGGTTCGCTTGGTATTGTTTGAGGGATCAGAATTGGCATTTGAGAATTCATTTGGCATGAGTGACTGTAGGTATTGGCATTCAGTTAGTTCGCTTGGTTCGTATGAGGGATTGGCTTGGGCACTCAGATGAGTAGCTGTGGCAGTAGGCAAAACCTCCATGCATAATGGCAGATATGACAAGTCGGTTTGGTGGGACTTCAACTTCAGATAGAACAAAAGTTCAGCGTTGTCCACAATGACGATAGGCGGTGGACACAAGGCAACCATGTAGGAAAACCGAATTTCATTTTGAGTCCAATTCATTGAAATGTCTGCCTTGACAGTGTCCATGAGTGTTTTTAGTGAGGCTTTGCTACGGACATGAATAACAGTGTCGTATTTCGAAGTGAAATTTCCAAGATTGTCCCACGATCCATCAACGCGTAGCAATACCTTAATACTTGAATCCATGTGAACAAAGCCTTGAACAAAAGGAAATTGTGTATGGTCAGAGACCCAGATTTATTAAAATTGAAATACAATTAATTCGAGGGGTATTGTTAGGTCATAAGAATTAGTAGAATTGTAAATAGAAAAATCTGATCTTTTTCATTTAGAAGGAGCACTGCCTAATTAAATTGGCTTAAAGAGAAGCAGGGTTAACAATAGCTTAACAATGGAGAATAATAAGAACACAAACCCTACTCACGGATATGATAGATATAAGCAAATTCAGAAGGAACTTGACTAACCGGGGTTGGCTGGGAGCTGTGAAAGCTTCAGCCGAGTCTCCGCGGAACTCAATTTCAATGGTGTGATACTCTTGGGAATTGGATTGGGGAAGGTGAAGCCTACCGTGTATGATGTGGTACAACCGGCGATTCTCTGGTTTTGGTGGAGGAATAGTGAGGACCATCATTGGATCGTTGGAGAGCGTTGTAATAGGCGATGGGGTTGTAACGGCTGGTGATTAACACCCTCCTCAAATTGCGCAGGTGAAGGGGAAATGCCGGAAAGTGGTAACCGTAGGTTGAGGATAAATAATGCAGGGTTAAATTGGGAATATTAGAGAGATGAAAAACGTTGAAGGTGCTAGAAATGTTGAAAATGGAATGGGAGTGCTATATATGTATTTTGTAATACTTAAAGGTGCTATAATGGATGATTTCTATTATGAGAAAGGTCAATTAAACCAATTTTGGCTCTATCAAAGTCAAACACCCAAAAATATGATGTCAGAAAAAGTATTACAAATAAATATAAAAATTATATCGTTGGATAGAGTTTAACTGTCCGATCGCAATGGCACAAACAGAATTTAATTCGGAGAAAGTTGGACCAAAAAGTGTACCTCGACTGGGACTGAATTTAGTCCCAATTAGGGACTTGCGTTTGGAATCGAAGAAATATCGCAGCCCGCTCCACTAGCCGCCCGAATAGGAAACCAGACATCACCCTTGGCATCATCCTTCACCATTTTCCTATATAAGGACCACCTCCATTACTTCAATTCTTCACCATTTCTCACAATCTTTCTATCTATTCTGTTGCTGGGAATGAAAAGAACGCTGTGGTGCTGTCATATTTGTGAGAGGTCGCCGAAGTTGGGAGATATAGCCGCCGGAAGTTTCGCCAGAAAATCTTCAAAACCTCCATTAAGTTTTGAGGTAAGCCCGTAGATATATCTAGTGATTAGAATGTTCGTATAGAACATTTTTACGTTATTGATAATAATATTGATTATGACAATCAAATGGACGACCCGAGTGATTATGACTACATAACGATCATGATTTTATTATGACAAATGAAAATATATGGAATTGAACGAAAGAACCGTAAAGATGAAATTATGAATAGATATGTTTGTTTGACTATCTTGAATTAAATTACGATTATGAATCATCGAAACATAATTCAAAATGAATAAATTGATCAACAAGAAAATGATGTGTACAGTTAAGGATATCTAGAAGACTTTAAGATATACCTATTAGCTAATTGATGGATTAGATAAAAATGCATAAACGGGATTCGTAGTCCAAACTAGAGGATCACTCGTTTGGGAATGCCCAATCCAATGTTGACCATTCGCTATATTGTTGTTGCCTTAACTGACTACAGTTAAGTGTCCGAAATCATTTGCCTTAAACTAATAATAGTTTAAGTGTCTGATTGCCTTAACTGACTACAGTTAAGTGTCCGAAATCAATTGCCTTAAACTAATGATAATTTAAGTGTCTGATTAATAATTTCCTTTTAAGAATCTGGATATGGAAATTATGATTTGGCCTTAGACTAAGAATAGCTAAGAGCATTATTATGATCTGGCCTTAGACTAAGAATAACTATAAGCGTTGTTATAATCTTGCCTTAGATTAAGAATAATTTAAGAGCACTATTGAAATAGTATCTGAATTGAATAAAATGTGTTGATATGAACTGAACAATACCAAAACTGTGAATGTTTGAAATGAACATTTTGTGCATGATATAAAATGATTTGATTATGAATTTAGATTCTATTTATATGGATGTTCAACACATTAGATATGCTTACTCAGCTTTACCGCTGAGCGTGTAGTGTGTTTTATTTGCTACACGCAGGTAAAACAGGAAGAACACTGTGATCCTGGCAGCAGATGAGGCGAGATTGTCGGGATGGATGTGACAAGTTTTGAAATGATTTATCATATGTCAATATTAAATTCGCTTCCGCAATATTGTTGAATACTCCGTACTGTATATGCTATGAAAAATATTATTGAGATTAATAAAGTGTGTTTGAAAAGTTTTAAATTTTTACGATTACCAAGTTAAATACTTTAGTCCGAATGGGGCTGCAGACCTCGACGGATTAGGGTGTTTCACCGTCAACACCTTTTCTATCAATGCATATATGTGCGAATGGTTTATCAACAGATTTCAAATAAATGTGGCGATACAACAGAGGGAGAACTTTGAAAGAGATTATGGGAAACGTGTGCTCAAACCCAATAAAGTCAGGTGGAAGGTGATGGCTTTTTTTGCAGCATGTGTATATACAATATGGAGGGCCAGGAATTGGAGAATATACAAGAATGTTAGCATATCAGTCGAAGAAACAACACAATGGATCATTTACCATGTTAGAGCGCACTTTCATGAACTTTAAAAGAATTTTGTAAAGTTTGATTTTAGTTTGTTGTTCTTCCTTTTGATGATACTTGTATGATACGGACTGTGATGTACACAAGGTTTTGGTGATAATATATGATAGACCAAAACCCCCTGGGTGTGTATTTTTTTGGCTCTATACGATATATGTATAAAATGTAGAAAATATTTAAACAAGAACATAAACAACACACTTTGGCGTGGAAACCAAATCGGTGAAAACTACGGGCCTTTTTTGGCGGTACCATGCCAACGGGGATATTTTATTTTATATCAGGGTATATTTGTATAGCATATTGATGTGACCGCCATTGATGGAGCTCGAAGCTCCATCGAGAAGGAGAAGATGGGATGTAGAAGGTGGCCTCCCCCTGATATCTTCTTGGATGACAGAATTGAACAATTAAAATTGGATCGACCTTCCCTTGACTAGTTTTTCTATTAATTTCCTCAATGTATTTGTTCCATAGTGTGCATCCAATCCTCACCCCCTAGTATTTAGTGGCCAATATAAAATTTGAAAGTTAGGAAAGACATACAATTGCAAGAAAAATATAGTAGTCAATAGATGTTACTCAAGATCTTCTAGTGTGACTTCCATCTATTTTGCGTTTTTTGCTCCACGTATATTTGATATGCCAACCACTTTTCCAATAACATCTATCAAACTATTTAGTGTGTTAGTTTTTATTAAAAATTGTAAAATTAAAACTCGATTATAAAATGCATTACCAATTAACACTCTTTCGTTTATCTCGCGCTGTGTTAGGATAGAATCAATTGCCTTGAATTCGAACATGAACTGGGGGAAATTTGGGTAGGTGGAACCGCAGCCTCGTTCTTTGGTGTAACCTCAGCCTTGCTTTTTGGGAAAAGAACATGTGGATTGGTATATTTTGTACACAGGATTTGGATACTTTAGATCGTTTTCTTTCTCTTCTTTCTTCTTCCTTGACAATAATTGAGCAAAGTAAAGCTCTGTTTTCTTTCCTTTCTTGCTGTCGAGAGAGAGAGAGAGGTGAAGAGGGAGTATGTGATGATGAAGAAAGACGATACATGATGGTGGAGTAGATAATCAGGCTTGGAAAGGATTTCATAGGGTGGCTACGTGATTGGGAGAGATTTGGGAATTAAAGTTTTGGCTTTTGGCCAAAACTGAATCGAAACGGTTTGTACTTTTTCACCCAAACTGTTTCGAATTGAAAATGGATCGCATTTTTGGAATCAGATAATCAAAACTGGAATTATGACATAATCGAAACATTTTTCTCAAAACTTTTTTTTCAGCGCCTCGGTCTATCTTAGTCGTATTATAATTTAATAATATGAATGAGATAAAATGTATGAATTAAATCCAAATAATGAATATGGTGTTGTCAAGTGTGAAAAGATAAGATTTCCGATCTTATGAAATTACTTTTGAATTGAGTTAAATTTATGTTTCAAAATTATAAATTTTAATATTTTAAAATTGTCATTAATCAAAATCTATAAATCAGATTATTTCATAAATTGTATTGTTAGATTTGTTTTTTTGAGACTTATCCATAAAAATAAGTTTTATCAAAATAACATTGATTTGAAAATCCCTTCATCTTTTGGTCAAATGTATAATATTCTTTTATTAGATCAAAATGTTATTCAAATTTAATTTTGTTTTATAATAAATTTTAGGTCGTATTTTGTGCGGCCAGAGACGGTGGCACGGCACTATCTCAAACCTCTGTTTTCCGCGACCCTGTTCTTTCTCTGATGAGGCTCTCCTTTGTATTTGTTTCTTTTCTTTCCTTCTGTGATTCTATTCTGTTCGATCTATTCCGTGGTATGCAAACATATAGGTATGGGCAAGGTTTGGAGTTCAAGTTTGGTTAGGAATAGGTGAGGTAGGTGTTATATTAGGAAAATGCTAGGGTGCCACCACATGGATGCTACCATGGGTGCACCCATGATTCGCATAGACAAACACAGACGATAATTGTCGGTGTTGCACAGACAATTATCGTCTGTGTTTGTCTGTGCGAAGCATGGGTGCACCCATGGTAGCACCCATGTGGTGGCACCCTAGCATGGTCCGTTATATTATTAGGGTGGGGTTCCCATGACATTGGAACCCAATGTCATGGGATGACCCGGGGGTGCTCCGGTGCCCCGTTCGTAAAATTGACGATTCCTACCCCCCTAACCCCCCGGTAAACCCTCCCACCCCGCCCCGCCCCGAACACACCACCCCACCCCCTTCAATTGCACCCCACAAGTTGATTTTGACTTTGGAGTCAAATTTTGACTCCAAAGTCAAAATCAACTTGTGGGGTGCAATTGAAAGCGGTGGGGTGGTGTGTTCGGGTCGGGGCGGGGTGGGGGGGGGGTTTACCGGGGGTTAGGGGTAGGAATCTTCAAATTTACGAATGGGGCACCGAAGCACCCCCGGGTCATCCCATGACATTGCCGGGCAATGTCATGTAAACCTTGGTGATATTGTTATTATTATATTATAATATATTTATATTTGTTTATTGAACTATAACATCTATTTTACTCATCACGCTCTATACGTAAGTTCAAACTTAACAAACTATATATTGTTGGTCACCATTTCACGAGATCTACCCAAAAATCTAATTTTAAAATAAGAAGGTCAACTTTACAAATAGTTCATATTTCCGAGTCAGAAAATAATATATTTATTTATATTTAAATAATAGCTAACTACTAAGCCGGTTTTCAGGTCGTTACAATAATTGTACAAAAAACCTGTAAGATAATTTAATACTTCTTCCGTCCCATAATGATTTACTCTCTCCATTTCTATTTAACTCTCTGTTTCATTTTACATGTCAAATGTTTGACTAAGTATAAATAAAATGTACAATTAATTAAAATATAAAAATTACACCAAATTATTAGTATCAAAAAATACATAAATTTATTATTTTTAATATTTTTTGCAAACATATTTTGCAAATTTTATTGTTTATTTGTGCGTTTTCATTTACTACTTGACAACGTAAAGTATTCTTGTTATCTACTTTCTTCGTTCCACAAAGTTGTTCTTATTTTGACTTTTAGGAAATTTAATAGTGGGATATTTTTGTGTTAATATTCTTAATGCAATGGATAAAAGTAGAATATGATGAGTATATTAATATTACCCCAGAGTAATAAAAAATATGATATGATAGGTAGGTAAGAAATGATATGGGTAAAAATGGGTTTTTTTTAAAAAAGATAAAGGACTTTGTGGGATACAAAAATAAAAAAAAGAAAAAGGTCTTTTTGGGACGGGGTGAGTATTTTTGCCTTTTATTTACTTTTTAAGTATGCGAGTTTTATTTTTTTCTATACTAATTTTTAAATAAAATAAATTTAAGAAAAATTGAAACTTTATTTCATTTTAGATTAAGTGTAACTCATTTAGGGACAGAGAAAGTATTAATGGAATAACGAGAAGGTTCTGTTGACAGTGATTTATAGTGTCAAGTGTCAACGGAATGACCCTCGTTCATTTGGAGCTATGACGGTGTTCCAAATGAAAAATTGATGGTTCCTATCCCCCTATCACATCCCTAAACCCCTCACCTCACTCCCAATACCGAAGGAGCTCCAAATGAACGCGTATCATCCGTTGACACTAGAAACCAGTATCAACAGAACCTTGACTATGAAATAGTTATAGCCCGCAATTAGATAAATAATGTAAAGTTAAAAAAATTAAATTAAAAAAGTGTGTAGATAAAATAAATTATTTTCGGAAGAAAAAATATGTATGACCCACATGTAATGGAAGGAGGTAAAGACTTTCAATTTTACAAACAGAGTGTAGTAGACACCACACATGTTCCAATTAAACTCAGTGAAACTATAAAGATGGTAAAATATGTGAGGAATTTATTTAAATAACACTAAAATATAATGACTTTCATATATATTGTGTGTAACTTTAACATCCATACTTTATTTAAAAAGACATTAAGTCAATATTGTGTTTTCCGGCCAAAAGACTATGACCATTACATATGGTAATATGAAGTTAAAGTGGTAACTGTCCGAAAGTATAGTAATATATATTTACATTTTATAAGTTTAATTATTATATTATATTTCTAATAATTAACTATCATAATTATTTAAAATTACCATTTTAAAGTAAGGAAATAAAATTCAGAAATTACCATTTTTAAAATTTTTCTCCTTTAATGATAAAAATTTAAAAGTATTATATTTAATAACACTAATTATTATTTAAAATGGTAATAATGTACACCGACGTAATTACGAATTAAATAAAAAAGGTAATTTCCGGAATTTATTTCCTTACTTTAAAAATGGTAACTTCAGCCTTACTTTTTTTCCTTTAATGATAAAAATTTAAAAGTACTGTATTTAATAGGACTGATTATTATTTAAAATGGTAATAATGTAGACCGACATAATTACGAATTAAATAAAAAAGGTAATTCATTAAGACCGATTATTATTATTAGGCAAAAAATATATATATAAAATATTTATAAAATTTAATACACGCCAATCGATGCTATTAAAAACGTGTGTATGATTATTCTTACCATAATTATATAATTATATGATTACCGTGTGACTAGGTTATATAAAAACGTGTGTATGATCATAGTATAATATAATTATGGTAAGAATAATTATATACAGAGTTTCGCAAAAAATTTAATACAGTAAACCACCCATATATATATATATATATATATATATATATATATATATATATATATATATATATATATATATATATATGTTTAATAGCAATAAAGGTAATAACCAAAAAGTATAATAATTATTACTCCGTGCAATTTTTACCTATATAAATGATAAGTGTCCGCAATTATAGTGTTCATTTTTAATCTGTGCATGAAGTATGTATATTACATATGGTAATTGTGAAGTTAATATAATTTTTTTATAATAATTAACTGTCGTTTTTAAAACATCTGAAGGTATGTTATAAAATTGGAAAGCATAAGTTTTTATTAAAATTGGAATCTTACGTGTGATTTTTATTATAGTAATTTTAATTAAAATTGTATGTTACGTGTGATTACCGTTCAAATTAATTATAGTAATTAAATCTTAATTATTGTGTCAAATTAATTATAGTAATTTTAATTAAAATTGTATACTACGTTATTAATGAAATCTAATGTTACGTGTGACTACATAATTGAATATTAATTATCATCTCAAATTAATTATAATAATTTTAGTTAAAGTAATTTTATAATCTTAATTTTATAATATCTATATTTTAATTATAGTGGCTATATTTCATAATGGCTATATTTTACTATATTTTAGTTATAGTAATTTTAATCAAAAAAAGGCAATAACTAACCAAAGTATTAATTATATAACGGTGTGACTACATAATTGTATACTCCATATTAATTATTGTGTCATTTTAATTATAGTAATTTTAATTATAGTAATTTTAATGATAATAATTTAAATAATTTAACTATAGTAAATGTTAAGTATTTAAAGATGGTAAGAAATAAAAGTGTCTGAAATTATAGTAATATAAAATGGGCTATAACTACTGTAAGAATTAAATATTCTTTAAATATATATATTTATGTTTAATAGTGAGAAAGGTAATAAATGACTGTCATTTTTAAAATGTCTAAAATTATACTAGCAAGAAAGGTAATAATTGATCACGATATTAATTATATAAACCACGTGACTACATAATTGTATATTAATTATCATGTCAAATTAATTAAAGAAATCACCCTACGTAGCACTCTAACTTATCTAATACTACGCATTTAGCACTGCTTATTGTTTTTTACCAAATTAGCTATTTATGTTGTCAATCTCTTCCAATCATACCCTTTATGTTGTCAATCCTTTTTATCTATCCCACTATCAATTGTTTCAATTCCTCTTTCAACTCCTATATCAAATTCGGACTCATGTAATGTATACTTTGTGCATAGTGGCATAGTATTCTTTTTTATCAAATTCTTTCGTCAATCAATTTAATGTAGTTTTGAATAAATATATATAATAAAAATACGATATATCAAAATTATATCATAAAAATATGCCAATTATAAATACTTTCTTAATCCCAAAATAGGGCTCTTATTCGATTTACGATGTTTGATTGAAGTTATTTTCAAATCAATAGAAGTAAAAATTATTGTATAATTAAAAAATAGGAATTATATATTAAAAAAACTACATAAAATTGTTTATAAACAAGTGGTGACAATGTGACTTACATATAAAACTACCAATGTTATAAACTATTATTTGACTTTCATATTGTGCAAACAGCTTGTAGTTGATTTTATGACAATAGGGTTTTACCATGAAAGAGATTGTTATGAAATGTGTTACTCAATATGGTGACTATAAATATATGGGCAGTACAGATTGATCATGTTATGCAAACACTTTTTGGCAGTGAATTTGTCTTCTATATATAATGTGGCAGACAAGAGTGAAAATATGGCAGTGTATAAAAGTTAGCGACCTAAACAAATTTGTATGTACTTCATTAACTTCCATTAATAATATGGTAGTGAAATTAGACATACATATAAAACTGCCGATGTTATGAATTATGAGTTGAATTTCATATTGTGCAAAAGCCATGTGCTTCGTTCTATGGCTATTGGTTTGAACATTCAAGAATTCGCTATGGAAACGTGTTACTGAATAGGGGTTGATATTTTTTTGACGGTGTGGAATAATCAACTTCTAGCTACACTTTTTGGAAATGTCATATGACCATGTTTGCCTAGTGTGTTTTGGTCGAATGAGATTTATATCTAAAAATCCCAATGTAATAAATTATTCATTTAGTTCCATTGGAAACGGACACAAAAAATCACCAAAATGACTAGTGCTTGAGCAACTTTAATAAACAAAGTATGAAGTATAAGCTCAAAGATTTTTGGCAGTGTGGAATGCTTGTGATCTAGGTATACTTTTTGGCAGTGTGTTATGTCCTATGTTTTGGCCAATGTGCTATGTTGCACAATTTTACATAATGTTGCAATGTATGGTGTTTACAAAGTCTTAAAATTTACAACATAATACCTTCATCATCCATTTCTTTTCAGTACCACATAAATGAAATTCAGCATATGTCTAATACTAACATCTTTTAACATTATACAAAATCAAGAAAGACCAAAAAAAGCCAAGCTCATGTTTTGCCAGTGTGTTTTGGTGTAATAGATTATTCATGAAATCAGTCATACATTTTTGGGCAGTGTGATATTCATAAATGAAAACAATCATATACATTTTTGGCAGTGTGGAATTCATACATGAAAATAGTGTGGAATTCATACATAAAAAGTGCTATACATTTTTTGGGCAGTGTGGAATTCATACATGAAAATAGTCATACATTTTTTGACAGTGTAGAATTAATACATGAAATCATTGTCACATAAATCAATGGACATTACACTACAACATGAAATTAAGGAACACAATAATACATTTACACACTGCCGTAAGATATAACAACATATATTCATTCTACACTGTCACATTAAAAACTCACATATAAAAAACCACACTGCCCACTACACAATTACGAGTGAACAACCACACTGTCCAAAATAATCATTATTTTTGGCAGTGAATAATGAACATTTGCTGTTTAATTAAAGGACAAAATCGGAATTACATGTACGAAACATATAGCACTACTATTTAGAGTATTTTAATGCTCTTAGAGTGCTATTTTGGTTTTTCTCCCAATTAATTATAGTAATTTTAATTATAGTACTTTTATAATAGTAATTTTATAATGGCTACATTTTGCTATATTTTAATTATACTAATTTTAATAAAAAAGGTAATAATTAACCAAGGTATTAGTTATATAACTGTGTGACTAGATAATTGTATACTCCGTATTAATTATCGTGTCATTTTAGTTATAGTAATTTTAATTGTAATAATTTAAATATAATAAATTAAATAATTTAAATATAGTAATAGTAATTTAACTTCGCTATAGCACTTTGAAAAATGAATAATTTTTTTAACCTCGTATGCAAAAATCATATTATAAATACATCCATCTACAAAGCTTTCACAGCCATTACATTCATGATGAAGCTACGAGCAATTGGGGTTTATCACAGGTTTCTGTAACAATAATCCAACATGTTTTAGTTATGGACAACTCTATGTTGGAGTTTCAAGAGTAACTAATCGTAGTGGGTTGAAGATTCTGATATGCAATGAAGACAATTTCCCAAAAATTATACAAATAATGTAGTCTATAAAAAAAGTCTTTCGAAATTTATAAAACAATGATGTTTTGTACCTTAAAATAATATAATCTCTATATTCGATCTATTACATCTTATATTTTTCATTGAAAAATGATTTGAATTTAATAATATAAAAATGATCCGTCTGCAATGCACGGGTGTCCGCCTCCAACTTCCCAAGTTTTCTCCCTTGCCAAGCCGTTTAAATTAAAGGGGAATGGGAAAGTAAAATAGCATTGCCAAAAACAGAGTTTCTTACTCCGTCCATCACTAGGATTTAGCATGAATGAATTCGTGATTTATGTATAAATACAAACGCTGATCGAGCTAATTAGCTATTCTCACACGATCGACTACGTTCAACTAACGAGCCCGGCCAGCTATGGGAGATAATAGTGCTGTTTCTACAGAGCTACGCCTTTCCCTCCCAACCACCGCCAAGAAGAACTCAACTTGTCGTCGTCCGGTTCGTCCCTCCCGCCGCCAATTTCACATCCCTCTCCCCTCTCATGGGGCTGCTCTCCAATAAATCTTCCAGAAAAAAGAAAGATTCCTTCCAAATCATCCAAGCAATCCAAACATTATTGGAACTCTTATACTGATTCCACATCTCTCACCCTTTCTCTGCCAAATCCGTATCCCCCCGTCGTCTCGTTGGGTCTCTGTCCCGATCTCCCCTTGATCGGGACAGACCGCAAAAGAAACGCGACTCCGCCAGCATCCAAGAAGACCAAGAACAAGGATAATACAAATAATGGTTCAAGAATTATCACCCAAGACGACAACAAGACCGTTTCTACGGCCCTCAGCCTTTCTTCCATGAACACAAGTCATGGGTATGGGGTTTTCGTCCCCGACGACGACCAACACGAACTCAAATTGGCCCCCTTGCCACCGAATCGGCCGTACCCCTCCGAACCCAATAAGAATGCCCAGCAGAACTGTTTTGAGAAGAGGCGAACTGAAAGCGACGCGGATGGATTATCGAGGACGTTGGTATCGAGAGAGGATATCACGAGGAAGAAGAAGAATAAATATGTGTTAGCTTACAGCAGGAATAATGGCAACTAGTCGATCGCCAGACTCTATCCGAAGGAAGTAGCAGATTTCATTGAGTTGGTTGTATATGGGATTTGAAAAAGAAAAATGTAGGGTTTTCTAATGCAATGATGCAAGAGCAATGCCAAAGTCCAAACCTTCATTAATCCAAAACTCTGATGATTTATGGTCGAAATCCTTTTCAAGCTACGAATCCTACGATTGTCTTAGAGTTTGTCTTATAATTTTGTATAGAAATCAGCTTACCTAAGACTAACATACTCAATATTACAAATATAGCATTATTTATTGTTTTTCACATATTTAGCATCTCTTTCAATCATACCCTTTTATTATAATGCAGTATTTTAATTATTTTATTTACCATATTTATTGCGATCCATAATTTCAGAAGGTTATTCTCATTCCTTGTACGTAGCACTTAGAATCGTCGTGCCGCTTCTCCCTGCTTAAACACATTTAATAAATGAAATTAGAACTATATATTAACTTTTTTGGGTAGTGTGGAATGATCATGTTATGTCTACACTTTGTGACACTGCATGTGTTATGTCCATGTTTGGAGTAGTGTGTTAGCCCATGTTCTGGAAGTGTATACCAATTTAAACATATTTTTTGGCAGTGTGGAATGATTATGCTTTTCTGTGTGGATACATGTTATATTGGGTATGACGATAGTGTTGCCCATGTTCTAGAAGTGTATACCAATTTAAATACATTTTTTAGCAGTGTGGAATGCAAAGACAAATTTGGAATTACATCCACACGAGTTCCAATATGCAATAGCACTACTATATTCGATATTTTAAGCATATATTAATGCTATGACGGTACGTCTCCCAAGATTGAGGGCTTTCTCCTTTTGGATTGTTCATGATGGATAAGTTGTAAGATTTAACGTGACTATGTAACAGTTTATTTTTTGTAAAAAAGAATAAACTAGCAGTAAAATATAAAAAATATACACGAATAGGAATTTTATGTTTTTATTCCTTAAATAAGAGTCATAATGGATTTACAATGCCAATATATAAAATATCAAAAACTATTGTGAAATATCTGCATACAGTGTCATATCACTACTACAAAAACGACCAAATAAATCCATTCATTTGCATCGGTCAGCAAAACAAACGATTTAAAAGTTAAAAAAAATTCGCGTACCACTAATCATTTACATCGGTTATTCTTAATAACTGATGCAAAAGGATATTTGCATCGGTTATTAGGAATAACCAATTCAAAAGCTCTTAACCTTTTGCATAGGTTATTCCTAATAACCGATGCAAATACCATTTTGCATAAAAACATGGTGTTCTTATTTTGGTAGTTTTACTCCTATTTAGGATGATTTCCTTTATTTTTTAGATTATATAGCACTTTGATCACAAATTAAACATAGTTTTGAATAATTAAATTTTATAAAATTATGATATATCAAAATTATATTTTAAAATGAAACTAATTTAACTAAATTTACATTAGAACTGAATACTTCATCCATCCCAAAAAAGCCTCCTAATTAGGTTTGACACAAAGTTTAGAAAAAATAAAATTGTATGGTTGAAATTGATGTGGAGGAGAGATAAAGATGTTGCTATGGCACAAAAAATTGTCATGAAAGATTAAATTTTCTTTTTGGAGATTTATCTAAATAGTACTAAAACATAGTGACTTTTCCAATATAGTATTACTGGTCATTGTCAACGTGTCATTGTTCAATTAATTAAATGTACAATGCCACCGGGTAAACATTATTCAAATACTATATCGAGAATAAATGAATTTAAGTACTATATCGAGAAATGACTTACGTTTTATTACTCCATCCATCCTAAAACGTTCTTCCCAGTAATAAATTGAACTGAAAGTAATAAACAAAAATAAGGAGAACCTTTTAAGACGAAGGTAGTAGTATTTATAGAAATCACCCTAAATAGGACTAAAACATAGAAAAAAGTACCAAAATAAGACTTTCATGTTTTTTCTCGAAATAGGACTTCACACTGTGGTAATATGATGTAATGTGACACTATACATATGCACATTACTTTACTTTTTGGTAATGTACATGACCGTGTTTGGTAATATAAATAAATTTTAAGTCTTATTTTAAAAAAAACATGAAAGTACGATTTTAATATATTTTCCATATTTTAGTCCTACTTTAGTTTTTTCTTTAGCATTTAGTACAAATGTTTAGATTATGAATCAAGTACGGAGTATTTTATTTCATAAACGCTAGATTATGAATCAGGTCCTCGGAGGAGCAGGAGGGGCCACACACACTGTACCAATGCCAATCGGGCTATATAAACATTTTTGAACGCTCGAAAACGGTCAGCAATCTCTCTTCCTATAACTGATCAAACATCGGTTTCACAGAGTAAAGTCCACTGCGAAAGGAAGGATGAAGAGGCATTTTTTCTATTCGCAATGAGAATCGCCGGGAAATGTATCGCCGTCGGAGGCAGGAATGAGGGCGGGAGTACGAGCGGTGGCTGCGGCGGTGACGCCGTGTCCAGAGGCGGAAAAGGACTGGTGGCGGTAGTTGGGATGAAATTGGATTCGGGAAGTAAGGAACTGTTGACTTGGGCTCTGGTGAAAATTGCCCGGCCTGGAGATAGCGTCATTGCTCTTCATATCTTCAATCCCAATAGCGGTATGTCAAAACGTACACAGATTTCATTTATATGTATGTAAATATGTAATTCACATAAATGTTTGCCATAGTCTCGTAAAACTGATTCAGTTTTCTGTAGATTTCGGAATCCTCTGTTTGTTTTTCAGGATTTGTGTATTTCTAATTGAATGTTCTAAAATTGCTCTTATATGCTGGAGTAGATAAATCGGAGATGCTATCACTGATGAAGACCCTTGATTCATTGGTTGCCGCTTATGAAGGTTTTTGCAATTTAAAGCAGGTCAATTTACTACACCATCCCAGTTACTTATTTTATTAATCTTGTATTGTTTTATTTGTGTTTAATTCCTAAAAACAGAACAAATACCAACTTTAGGTGTGGTTGTGATGTTTTCTTTACTAAACCAATTACTGTACTTACTTTGTTCTTGTAATTTTCCTCCATTTTACGGAGTATCTTGTTTATATCCTATAAACAAAGCAAATATCTTCTATAGGTGCTTGGTGATTTCTGTGATTTTTTCTTTACTTTTTGTTTTGGAATTTTTGGGAGTGTCCTAGTGTATTTTGTTGGGATTTTAAGCGCGTAAGATACCGAAAAATATTGAAAACACCAGAAAAATGAGAGAACAAACAAAAGAAGAATATACGAGAGAAAAAATTATATTTCCACTATTTCAGGACAATATACAAAAAACTCTCCCCTTTTACAAGGTTAAATTCCAGACACTTATAAACTGATCTTTCCACATCCTATGCCCGGATGCATTTTTCCGAGTAACTAAAACCAGTTACTCCCTACACTCATCCACACTCACCAAGACCGTTTGGATTTTCCCGGTGGTATTCTTGTGTAGAATTCTTCCCATATTTCTCTCTCTACCTTGGTGGTGTGTAAAACCTACACACACACACACAAAGTTCTCACTATACCTGTTGTAATGCCTTGAATCTGACTCGTTACAGCATCCGGAGAAATCCGACTTCCGGAGAAGTCAAGAAATCCGAATTCTGAGAGGTCCGAATCTTGAGATGTCCGAACCCCATTCTAATTGGGCTATTCTAATTATCTGTTGATTCTGTAGTTTTGGGCCTAAGTCTGTTAGGGTTTCGCCAAGCACTATTTATATGGGTGCTATCACAAACCCTATGTGGTATTCTGTATTCTGTTCTTGCCTCTTCATCAGAAATAAAACTGCTCCCCTTCTTCCCCCGTGGACTAGCCAACACAACGTTGGTGAACCACGTTAAATCTGTTGTCGTGTTTATCTCGTTTATTTTTGTTATTCTCGATTTCTGCACAACAAACTGGTATCGGAGCCTGGTTTTTAATCTGTGTTCTTGGAGAATTTCGAGATGTCTGCTTTGAACGTGAAAATCGACAAATTCACAGGGAGGAACAGTTTCAGTTTATGGCAGATCAAGATGCGGGCTTTGTTGAAACAACAAGGTTTCTGGGCGCCGTTGTCGAAAGACAAAAACGTCGTCGCTACTCCTGAGATGGCGACTCTGGAAGAGAAGGCACATTCGACGATCATGCTGTGTCTGTCAGATGACGTTATCAAGGAGGTCTCAGACGAGGAGACTGCTGCTGGCTTGTGGTTGAAGTTGGAGAGTCTGTACATGACGAAATCTTTAACCAACAAGCTACTTCTGAAACAACGTCTATTCGGTTTACGAATGGCTGAAGGTACACCACTCAGGGAACATTTAGAGCAATTAAATACTTTGTTATTAGAATTGTGTAATATCGATGTGAAGATCGAGGATGAAGATGCTGCCCTGATTCTGTTGGTATCTCTCCCAATATCGTTTGAAAATTTTGTTCAATCGTTCATTGTTAGGAAAGATACTGTATCTCTAGAAGAAGTTAGGTCGGCCCTTCATAGCAGGGAATTGCGGCATAAGGCTAACGGCACGAGTACAGATGTACAACCTTCCGGCCTATTCACTAGTGCCGGAAAGGGAAAGAAAAACGGTGGAAAGAAGAAGAAGAGGAAGCCGTCGTCAAAGGGTGCAAAGCCGGATGATGTTTGTAATTACTGCAAGGAGAAGGGGCACTGGAAGTTTGATTGTCCGAAGAAGAAGAAGCAATCCGAAAAACAATCAGTTTCTGCTGCTGTTGCTGAAGAAGATACCAATTCTGAAGAAGACATTGCCTTAGTTGCTGATGAAAACACTCATCACTCAGATGTGTGGGTTCTAGACTCTGGGGCATCCTATCATATCTGTCCAAGGAGAGAGTGGTTCACGACCTATGAGCAGGTAGACGGAGGAAGCATCTCGATGGCCAACAGTTCTGTCTGCAAGGTGGTTGGGACAGGCTCGATCAAGATAAGGACACATGATGGTAGCTTCTGTACATTGAACGAGGTCAGACACGTGCCATTGATGACAAAGAATCTGATATCCCTCAGTCTTTTGGACAGCAAGGGGTTCAGTTGGTCAGGAAAGGATGGAGTTCTGCGCGTCTGGAAGGGTTCAAATCTGATTCTGAAAGGTGTCATACGAGGTACTTTGTATTTTCTACAAGGTTCCACGGTTACAGGCTCAGTCCATGTTGCATCATCAGAAGTTAAACAGGAAGATATGACCAAGTTGTGGCATATGAGACTTGGTCATATGGGTGAAAAAGGGATGCAAATTCTGTCAAAGGAAGATCTTCTTGTTGGTCATAAGGTAAAGAGCCTGGAGTTTTGTGAACATTGTGTTTTTGGAAAACTACATCGCAACAAGTTTCCAAAGGCTATTCATAGAACAAAAGGCACACTTGATTACATTCATTCTGATTGCTGGGGTCCATGCCGAGTTGAGTCTTTGGGAGGATGCAGATTTTTTGTGTCAATTATTGATGATTACTCAAGGATGACTTGGGTGTACATGATGAAGCATAAAAGTGAAGCTCTCCAAAAGTTCAAGGAGTGGAAAACATTGATAGAAAACCAAACAGGGAAGAAGATCAAGAGGTTGCGAACTGATAATGGACTGGAATTCTGTTGGTCTGAATTTGATCAATTCTGTAAGGATGAAGGGATTGCTCGACATCGTACAGTCAGGGATACACCACAACAGAACGGTGTAGCTGAACGGATGAATCAAACACTTCTGGAGAGAGCAAGGTGCATGCTCTCTAATGCTGGGCTAGACAGAAGGTTTTGGGCAGAAGCGGTTAGTACAGCTTGCTACTTGATTAACCGCGGACCACATACAGGCATTCAGTGCAAGACACCTGTGGAAATGTGGTCAGGAAAAGCTGCTGATTATTCAAATCTGAAGGCTTTTGGTTGTACAGCTTACTATCATGTCAGTGAAGGTAAGCTAGAACCACGAGCCAAAAAGGGAGTATTTGTGGGCTACGGAGATGGACTGAAAGGTTTTAGAATCTGGTCTCCAGCAGAAAAGAGGGTTATTCTAAGCAGAAACGTTGTCTTTGATGAAAGTTCTCTGCTTAGAACCATCGTGAAGCCTACAATTACGTCAGAAACTGAGAGTCTTGATAAACAGGTGGAGCTTCAAGTCGTTCAGAACAAAGGTGATACGAAAGAACCTGAAAGGGAGAATCAAGAGTCACAGACAGAAACTGATTCTCCAGAATCTATGCCATCAGATTCCCATTGTAGTATAGCTCAAGATCGACCAAGAAGGGTTGGAGTTCGGCCACCTATGAGGTATGGTTTTGAGGATATGGTGGGTTATGCACTGCAGGTTGCTGAAGAGGTAGATACTTCTGAACCATCTACCTACAGAGAAGCTGTTTTAAGTTCTGATTCTGAAAAATGGTTAACTGCTATGGGAGATGAGATGGAGTCCTTGCATAAAAATCAAACATGGGATCTTGTCATACAGCCTCCAGGGAGAAAGGTTATTACTTGCAAATGGGTTTTCAAAAGGAAGGAAGGAATATCACCAGCAGAAGGGGTCAAGTATAAAGCCAGAGTCGTTGCAAGAGGCTTCAACCAAAGAGAGGGAGTGGACTACAATGAGATCTTCTCACCGGTGGTCAGACATACTTCCATTCGTGTGTTACTAGCAATAGTTGCACATCAGAACCTGGAGCTCGAGCAACTTGATATGAAGACAGCTTTTCTACATGGAGAGTTAGAAGAAGAGATATACATGATTCAGCCGGATGGTTTCCAAGTTCTAGGGAAGGAAAGTCACGTTTGCAAGTTGAAGAAGTCCTTATACGGACTTAAGCAGTCCCCAAGGCAGTGGTACAAAAGATTTGACAGCTATATGGTGAAGTTGGGCTACACTCGGAGCCCATACGATTGTTGTGTCTACTACAATAGGCTCAAGGATGATTCATTCATCTACCTGGTGCTTTATATAGATGATATGTTGATAGCTGCAAAGCAGAAGTATGACATTCAGAAGCTGAAGGGTTTACTTAGTGCTGAGTTTGAGATGAAGGATTTGGGAGCCGCTCAGAAGATTTTAGGGATGGAGATCATTAGAGACAGAGAGAAAAGGAAACTTTTCTTGTCACAAAGAGGCTACATTCAGAAGGTCTTGACGAGGTTTGGCATGTCTTCATCTAAGCCTATTGACACCCCCAGTGCTGCCAATACCCATCTCACTGACATGTTCGCTCCACAGTCAGAAGAAGAGAAGGAGTATATGTCACGAGTCCCTTATGCTAGTGCTGTAGGAAGTTTGATGTATGCCATGGTCTGTACAAGGCCAGACTTAGCACATGCAGTAAGTGTAGTTAGCAGATTCATGGGACAACCAGGGAGGGAACACTGGCAAGCTGTGAAGAGGATTTTCCGGTACCTTAGAGGTACATCTGACATTGGTCTCATTTATGGAGGTGATACTCAGTGTTTGGTTACAGGATATTCTGATTCTGACTATGCTGGAGATGTTAACACGAGAAGATCGATGACTGGCTATGTATTTACTCTTAGAGGTTCTGTTGTTAGTTGGAAGGCAACTTTGCAATCTACAGTAACTTTGTCAACTACGGAAGCAGAGTACATGGCCCTGACAGAAGCTGCAAAAGAGGGAATTTGGTTGAAAGGGCTGGTTAGTGATCTTGGTCTGCATCATGATAAGGCCACAGTGTATTGTGACAGTTTGAGCGCGATTTGTTTAGCCAAGGATCAAGTCCATCATGAAAGAACCAAGCATATTGACGTGAGGTATCATTTCTTGAGGAGTGAGAGGAGAATCCAAGTGAAGAAAGTAGGAACTGCTGATAATCCTGCTGTTATGTTCACAAAGCCGGTTCCGCAAAGCAAGTTTCAACACTGTTTGGACTTGCTTAACATCAGAAGCTGTTAGTTGCCCTGCGGGGCAATTCTGAGGAAGAGGGGGAGGCCTGGCACAACCAAAGTGCGTCTGAATCTGAAGGATCTGTATGGAGAATTCAAGTCAAGGTGGAGATTTGTTGTAATGCCTTGAATCTGACTCGTTACAGCATCTGGAGAAATCCGACTTTCGGAGATGTCAAGAAATCCGAATTCTGAGAGGTCCGAATCCTGAGATGTCCGAACCCCATTCTAATTGGGCTATTCTAATTATCTGTCGATTCTGTAGTTTTGGGCCTAAGTCTGTTAGGGTTTCGCCAAGCACTATTTATATGGGTGATATCACAAACCCTATGTGGTATTCTGTATTCTGTTCATCAGAAATAAAACTGCTCCCCTTCTTCCCCCGTGGACTAGCCAACACAACGTTGGTGAACCACGTTAAATCTGTTGTCGTGTTTATCTCGTTTATTTTTGTTATTCTCGATTTCTGCACAACAATACCCATTTATAATGCTTCGTAACTCACACCACCCATAATAAAACAATACCCATCAATCAATTATGGGGCCTCATCACCAAGAAGAACCCATCTTCTTTGTACAATGAACCTGGCCACAAATTGAGCTTGTACTCCATATTATTTTACTCCTATTATTTAGTGCATTCCCCTTAGTCATGAAACAACTAAGCAATGATGCGTAGGTGTTATAGTGTGAACATTGAACCTTTCTTTTTCTTTGTTCCCTTTTGAATATTTAATCAATTTCCCAACATATTTAATGTGTATTTAATGTGTGAATGGCAAATGGAAGACCTGTTAAACAAGTTATTTAGTAATTACTACTCCGAACTATTTGTCACGGATGAAGGTATATTGTTAAATTGTCACATCCCTGTTGTTTCTACTTTATGTGATGGATTTTGTAGGTTGATCTTGAGTTCAAGGTGTGTAGAGGGTCACCAGCTCGTAAGGTTCTAGCCAGTGAGGCAAACATTTACGACGCACCAAATTTGGTTGTCGGTACTTCAAGCACCCACCACAATATTAGATCATCTCTTTCAGTTGCAAAGTACTGTGGAAGGAAGGTCAGGAAGAGCATATCTGTTATTGCTGTCAATAATGGCAAGGTTGTCTATCACAGGGTGGCAACCGCCTCTACTGGCAAGGGATCCCACATCTCCAATGTGCTTGAACTGAGTTCAGAAAGTAAGACCTTGGCCATAAGTCCCAATGCAGCAGATCCAGAGGACAATTCTTTTAAACAGCTACCGTTGTCAAGTAGTGGCAATGTGGATACTTTGGCTTTGCTGCCCATAGTACCTTTTAAGACAATGGATGTGTGTCAATCAAGTTCAGGGTCAGCATTGTTCAGAAAAGTGTTTCATCAGAACTTAAAATCTGGAAAACATTCTTCAAAAACGCCTCACGTATTGCAATGGAATAAAAAAGTACAATGTGAACAATCTTTCGGAGACCTCGATCACAAACAAAACATGTATGATGGGCTTTGCCATTCTCCAAACTCGGATGTTGTAGAAGCCTCAAATAAAAGCCCCACTTTTCGAATTCCCAAGGAAGTAGAGTGCCTTACCGAGAAGTACTCATCTATATGCAGGTTGTTTCGCTACCAGGAACTCTTGAGAGCAACCTCTGGTTTTCTGCATGGTCTGTTTCCTAATTATTCTCATTTTACCAATAGCTCATGCTTTCAGCTTCTGATAGATTAGTGAATCACACTTACAGAAAATATAATTGGAAATGGTGGCAGTAGTAAGGTATACAAAGGGTGTCTTCCAGATGGGATGGAGGTGGCAGTGAAAATTTTCAAGCCATCAGAAATCGTAGTAAAACAATTTTGTTCAGAACTAGAGATTATTACAAGCTTGCATCACAAACACATTATTTCACTTCTTGGGTATTGCGTGGAAGAAAATAACATTCTCTTAGTTTATGATCTGTTATCCCGAGGAAGCCTTGAAGACAATCTCCATGGTATTCATTACTTGAAAACTCTTGTTTTTGGAGTTAGATGAGCTCGAGTTCCCGTGGGTTTAATAATACTGATTAAGTCATACTTGGAATTAGGTCCTCAAAATGGTGGGAATTCATTTGGTTGGGACGATAGATACAAGGTTGCTTTGGGGGTGGCTGAGGCATTGGACCATCTACATAATTCAGCCACGGGATCAATTATCCACAGGGATGTAAAATCATCAAACATTCTTCTCTCAGACGATTTTGGACCAAAGGTGTAGCATTTCACATTGAAATTTTTCGTACAAATCGCATAGCGAGAAATTAACATTTATTCTTACCTTACAGCTGTCTGATTTTGGGCTTGCAACATCAGCTTCAGTTTCTTCCTGCGATTTAGATGACACTGACATTGTTGGCACATTTGGGTGAGCGAGTCATTCTTCCCTTCAACTGTATGTTGTTGAATTTTTCATTTTCTATAACCTCTTTTTTTGGGCAGGTACATGGCTCCAGAATATTTTATGAATGGAAAAGTTAATGAAAAAATTGATGTATATGCATTGGGCGTGGTACTTCTTGAACTTTTATCTGGTAGAAAGCCGATTGACAATACTAATTCAAAGCAGCAGGAGAGTTTGGTCATGTGGGTAAGTATTTAATATTCTTCCCAAACAGAAAAACACAGTTTTGCTAATGGTTTGCTGTGAACAACATAGTATATTGTATTTACTTTTTTTTAGGCAAAACAAACATTGAAGGATGGAAAGGCTGCAGATTTACTGGATTTAAGATTGCTTGACACATATAAACATGAGGAGTTTGAGAGGATGGTATTAGCTGCCACCCTTTGTATCAAACGGGCACCTAGTCGACGCCCTCCAATTGACATAGTAAGTCTGCTGCTCTCTCCCAATTTCCACAGTGGAGAATAATGCACACTATTTTTCCGTAACGAATCATAGTATTTTGTGCTGTGCACATTCGAATAATAATAATAGGTTGTAAAGCTCCTCCGAGGTGAAGAAGAAGCCATTGGTTGGGCAATGCAACAAGCAAACAGTTCGGACGATGTAGTAGACATGGACGATGAAGAACAGCATCCCCCTCCAGCAAACATACATTCTTTTATTAACGTCGCGCTGCAAAATTTGGATTCTGAGTCCCTTTCAAGCTGTGGATCCAATCAGAACATATCTGTAGAGGATTATTTGCGTGGCAGATACAGCGGTTCCTCCAGCTTCAATTAATTATTCTTTCCAAGGCACATATGTCGTTGGCTCCCGAAACCTACATGTACGCAAGCATTCCCTCACATAGGTTCTGAATTCAATGTCTAAGCATTTACTGGTATATAGTAAAGAAAGATGTAACAATACAACAGTTTCACATTATTATTATCTTAAAAAATATGTGAAGTACACAAAAGCAGCAGAACAAGCCTTTTATCAGATTAGAATAATTAGATCATTAGACTTCAAATTCAGTGTGTCGCCTTCTCTCTTTTCTGTGAACTCAAGTAATCCATAAGTAAAAGAATAAATACTTCCTTTGCCTCAAAATAAATGTCTTATATCCTCGTGTTTGTCTCATATCCTTTTTGTATAATGCTCCCCGAGGTCCAAAGATATATTGGGTCTAGTCGCGACAGAGGCGAGTACGATGAGCTTGTTAGAATATAAAAATATTTTATGGGTCACAATCACAAATTTGAATTTTGGTTGACTTGATTCGAGAGCTCAAATGTAAATTCTAACCCAAGAAGAATTGTGGGTCATATCACTACATGTGTATTCTATATAATCCCAAACATCCCAAGAAGAATTGTGGGTCATATCACTACATGTGTATTCTATATAATCCCAAACATACAACCAGATGCGCATACACTCTTTCTTCTAAAAACTAAGTATCCTAGTTTGACTTTTCGGGTAAAATTGGATAACTTTTTACCATCAATTACCAAAAAAATTGTTAGATATTAATACAAAAATAATTTTATTGGAGTTGTCTTGCCAAAAGTATTACTTCTTGCATCCCAATTTATAATGTTCATTATTCACACGGTCAAATTTCATTCAATTTCTTTCTTTCTCTATTTTCGTTAGCAATTTAATAAAATAAAGTACTATGATCATTACTAGTTTGGTAGATCTTTTGATTTAGTAATTTAATATGTAATTTTTATTTTTTTAACTCATGCGTAATTTAATATGTAATTTTAACTCAAATAAAATGATTTTGACTCATATTAAATGATTGAATATGTAATTTTAGTCAATATGTGATTTTAGTCAAGGGATGACCCGGGGTGCTCCGGTGCCCAGTTCGTAAAATTGACGGTTCCTACCCCCTAACCCCCTCGGTAAACCCCCCCACTTTGCCCCGACCCGAACACGCCCCCTACCCCCGTCAATTGCACCCCACAAGTTGATTTTGACTTTGGAGTCAAAATTTTACTCCAAAGTCAAAATCAACTTGTGGGGTGCAATTGACGGGGGTAGGGGGTGTGTTCGGGTCGGGGCGGAGTAGGGGTGTTTACCGGGGGTTAGAGGGGTGGGAACCGTTAATTTTACGAACGAGGCACCGGAGCACCCTCGGGCCATCCCTTGACATTGCCGAGCAATGTCATGGAAACTTTAGTGTTTAGTCAATATGTAATTTAATATGTAATTTAATATTTAATTTAATATGTAATTTTAATTCATATAAAATGAATTGAAAATAATTTCAGACAAACATCGTAAACAAAAACAACCATTATAAATTGGGAGGGAGGGAGTATAAATTTATTTTTGTAGGGCACAATTAATGTATTTGATTGACTAAATTTCGTCAACCTTGAGTCAAAAAATTTAAATGACAGGTATATTAACCTAGTGCAAGCGTTCTATGATTTCAAACCTGGAGTTTACTCAAAATTAATATTTGGAAATCTTAAAAAATTGAAATTGGATTCCAGACAAGTTTTTCTCATGAGAAAAACATTTAAATAGGACTTAATTAAATGGTTTTTTCCAAAATAGAACTCATGCTATTTACACTAACGTTTGAAAATAAAAAGTTCTAAAATACCCTTCAATTCTTTTAAACCTATGCTTCAATAATCAATATAGCTGGAAAAAAAAGAAACCCCTTATAATTAAGGTGCTAGAGTTAATGAGAAAAGTAATGCTAGAGTCACAAATAAACAGTTCACAAAATTCACAGACTTGTCTTTTTAACACTTTCCTAGAAATAAGATACCCTGAAATAATAAAAGATGTTTAAATTTAAAATCCAAAAAAGGCAAGTTTGTGACGTTTGTGAAGTATATGTTTGTGACTCTAGCATTCCAACAGGTAAGGAAATAAGGTTATTCTTCCAATTTTTAATGGAACTTTGATTACAATCAATCGATCAACATCCCTCAATCTTATAATTCGAGTAGAAATTAAAGATGTGAATTTTGCACTGAATAGGACTAAAACATAAGTCATTTTCACAATGTAGGGTTTAGGCTCCGTTCCGTTCAACTTATTTTTTCTGATCTGATCTGATTTTTTGTAGTTCAGATCTGATTTGATCTGATCTAATTGGATATGATCTGATCTGATTGGATGTGATCTGATCTGATTGGATCTGATTTGATATAGTCTGATTGGATCTGTTCTGATCTGATTATTTATGATTTGATTTAAAATTCAAATCAATAATTTGACTTTATAATAACTTTTTGAAAATTTTAATGATAATTCATATTATAATATAATTGATATTTTTTATTTTATGATTATTTTTTAATAAAATAAGATTAGTTAATTCATATATTAAAATAATCATTCATATTCTAATGTAATAATATTTTTATTTTATGATTATTTTTTTGTGAAATAAGAATATTGATTTAATATTTTAATAATTAGTTCATATATACATTAAAATAAATATTTAATTTATATACACATTAAAAAGTAATTAAATTTAGATAATCAATATACATAAGAGATAGTATTTTTATTAAAATATCTCATCCATATAAAAGATCAAAACTTTAGAAACTCAAATTACAGATAGCAATAAAAATATATTATAAAAGTAGAATTAGATTGACATTATCAAATCATTTTAAAAATAATTTTTTCGAAATCTAATAAGTAAGGATTACTTTCTCAGTTTTCTATTTAACTTGTTTCTAAAGTTTATTTTTTCATTTTTAATAATAACAACAAACAAAGTCAAACAAACCCTGTTGCCCTTTAGAGAAAACAAAGTCAAACAAACCTATTTCATAGGTTGAGGCGGATGTAGCAAAGTGCTTTCACGATTCGTTTCAAATGAGTTGAACATAGTGAAACGAATCTCTGTTCTTCAGAGCGACTTCGTACCTCTGGTGGTGCTTCCACGGGTTCAGGAGATATGAAATATCTTCGAGCAGTGAGTGTCCTTCCCGACTTAGCCTTCTTGGGCCCTTTTCATGATGGGTTTTCGGCAGTTTCCTCCAATCCTCACCCCGTTCCCTGATGGTTGGCCTACGAACTGCTTTAGTTTGTGGACTTCTAGTCTTACATCCACTGCTTGGTGTCTCCAACAACAATAATTCTTGATGAGATCTGATCTGATCTGATTGGATCTTATCTGATCTGGTCTGATGTGATATGATTTTAATAAGAATAATAAAAAATAAAAAAAAATAAGTTGAACGGAACGGGGCCTTAAACTTTTTTATTTTCTAAATAGGACTTAATAATGTCTAGGGGAAGAAATAATATTCAGTGATGGAAGACATTTACTTGAATAATGACTAATTAATAATGACCAATGATCTTATATTGGGAAATAAAAATATATGATCATATATTAAGAAAGTCATTATATTTTAGTCCTATTTAATTAAATTATTCATTAAAGATATGTAGATCAGATATTAATTAATAAAGATATGTTTACATCTAAAAGAATAATAAAGATATGTAGTGAAATAATGACTTCATTTTGTGAGGTCTTTGTCAATAATGACTTCGTCTCATATGTGTTTGTTAGTAATGATTTATGATTTTAAATAATGATGATTCAATGGAGATTTATAATGACTTACTCCCTCCGTTCCACAAAACTCTTTTTCTTTCGTTTTTTTACTTTCCACAAAATACTTCCACTTTCTATTAAAAAACCACTTTTATCTATTTTTTCATACCCTACCTATCACATCATACTTTTTCACTAATAACCAAACTATCACATCTTACTTTTACCATCACATCATGGGCAAAATTGGAAAGTCAACCAAAATTACACTTTCCTTATTTTTCCCCAAAGTCAAAACTAGAAGGGTTTTGTGGAACGAAGGGAATATTATTTTGATGACTGTATATGTGGATACTAATATCGGTCCGGTTCTAGTGACACTGGAGAACGGTGTCACTCCGGTGCCACTGGGTTTTTGGGGCACCTCCGGTGCTCCGTTCGTAAAATTGACGGTTCCTACCCCCCCTAACCCACCCCCTAAACCCCCCACCCTACCCCACCCCCTAAGTCATTTTCAACATTCAAAATGATTGTAAATGGTAATTCTATGACATATTTCTGTAAGATATTTTTTAGAGGAATGCTAGGGGTACACCATTTGGTGTACCCCATTTGTCCCCCACTCCTTTTTCCACCATTCAATTTTATTTAATTTTTATTTATTTAATTTTTTTTATTTTCTTGCCTTTTTTATGGTGATGGAGGGGGTGGGGGACAAATGGGATACACCTTTGGTGTACCCTTAGCATTTTTCTATTTTTTATAGACATTATGTTGGCTCATGCCTGACTACGTATGAAAACTAGGACATTAATAGCTCATTTTATTAATTTTAACTTTTTTGTCAAGCTATGATACTCTTTGGTCATAAATTGAGAAAAACGTATATTTAATTACTCCGTATAATGTATAATCAATATAATTAGGTTCATCTTATGATATAGTTTCGATATATCAAATATTTATATCATTTATTTATTTAATATTACGGAGTATCAAAATTTGAAAAAAAAGTCAAAATAAGAAAGTTTTTCTAAGACGAGGGGAATATGTTTTTGTCACATCTTATTTTGTACAACTTTGTTTCTATTATATATATGTGTGTGTGCGTGTATTATTTCAACTCAATTTTTATATAATTTAAAATGAAACTAAATTTTGCAAAAAATGAAGAAAATGGTCATATTGGAGCGATGAGATTAAATCTAATGGTGCCGTAATTACTATAGAGTAATAGAGTATGAATCAACTTTTTGTTTGCGAATTTCCTACTTAGCCATACTTTTGTATATATTGTAGGAATGCTCTTATTTTGCATAAGGGTCATAATTGTCTTTGGCTTAATGTTTTCCCGCGAACCTCTCAGAGTATCCACGACAACCTCCCTAACGTACCTCGACGTAGTTTGCCTATGATTGCGCTTACGTTCACCAATCGCACAGTTATGCTTGTCGTTGTACCTTTTGAAGATAAATCTAGGGGAGTTCTTTACGGAAAATGCACGCAACATCCAACTACATTTAGCAACCGTGCAACACAGAATATATCGAGTTGTATCACTCTTTACTGTCTTCATTTCAAAGCAACAAGCAATGGCTATTTCGGTCATTTTCCGCTTTAAATCAGCCTTGCTGGTAAACTCATATCAAAAAACACAAGTCTGATCCGTTGACAAATGTTCCATCCGCGCCACTATCGTCATCTACAGGACCGACAAGAAAATCAAAATCATCTGGAAATCGAGAATAGTGTCCATCCTCGACAACAACATGCTTTTGTGTAGCTTTTTGAATTTCAATCTCCACATAAACTTTCTCTTGAGTACTCTTGGGAAGCTCTCCATCAACCTCAAGATCTTGGGGAGAGTTAGGAGTACGGTTGGATCCTATGCAAATGAATGTCTCCAAGTTCGCATTTGGTTCATCATTAAGTACACCCCGTTTTGTCCTTGGCCTGATCCTTTATCAAAATCTAAGTTGCAATCAAAATACTCATCATGGAAGAATAAGTCACAATCATGTTGTTTTTGATTTTGATTTTCCTTTACGTTTTAATCCAATGCATGTCGTTGCTTGTCGATTTCATTTTCCAACTCTCTTTCCTCAATTTCATGTTCTTGCTTGTCATTTTGATTTTCCAACTCTTTTTCCCCAATTTCAGTCACCTCAACACATAAGCATGTAAAATGTACATTGGCAATTATTACAGGTGGCAATTCCCTACTGAATCGAGAAGATTAGTACGAAACCTGAAGTTGATGCTTACTCCGTTGCAATCCAAAATCCCGATAAATACACATGAGAAGGGCATTGAAGTTTTCATGACATCTTTCCCACTCGACAACTTGTGTCTTACTTTGTTTGTTTTTTTAAAATTGGATTTTGCTTTTGTCATTGTCAACCCATTCACCACCACAGTGAATGAAGGGAGACAGAAGAGAGGCCATCTGCCTGCAAAAATGGAATTAAATGTGTAAATGTCTTAATACTGTGTCGATCTATATACATCGACACAATAATAATTCAGAATGTCGAAATAAGTACAACGAAACATGTCAAAATAGAATCCAAAAAAAATTTGCCGTCGAAAACACACACACACAAATATATATATATATATATATATATATATATATATATATATATATATATATATATATATATATATATATATATATATATATATATATATATATATATATATATATATATATATATATATATATATATATATATATATATATATATATATATATATATATATATATATATATATGTCAAGTCAATTAGATACGTCGACATAGTCAGATATGGTTGACTACACTCTATCACAAATCAGATTTCGACTTTAATATTGTCGACTCTTCTAAGTGTCAACACGTATCAATCTGCGTCTGTTATGTTTATTTATATCGAAACTTTTCAAAATAATATCCACCAAAAAAATGTGGTCGAAAGCATACAAAATATATGTCGACTCTAAGATGATGTCATGTATTATCTAGAGCGACCATATACGTCAATGTGATCTGATACTATTGTTTTCACCCTATTGCAAAGCAGATTTCGTCATCAATAATGTCAACCATTCAAATATCGACTTTAGATTGCCAACAATCAGAACCAATCGAGTTAAATTATGTCGACTACTCAGATAGTGTTGAATCGACTTTAATTATGTCGACCCTTTATGCAATCTAACAGTTCCGAATTTGTCAGCTATGTTTAATGATACAATCCTTACTGTAAGAATTAGGTGAATGTGTACTTACCTTGAAAGATCCTTTCACCGACTATCGACAACAAAAGAAAGATGGCAAACAACTGGGAACAAACGGAAGGCAGAGAACGGTGAGAGCCGCAGTTGCGCAGAGTGGTTCGACGACAAACAGCTGGCAACAAACGGCGAGCAGTGGCGACCAATGAGAGGTGAAAGAGTATGCAGTCGATTGGGATAAAAAAAATGATGAAAAATGGCGCGCAGTCGAAACGAGAATAACAAGTTTCTTTGCTAGAGTAGAAACGCTCAGCTACCGCAAAGGTTTGATAACGATAACCTAGCTATAACAGCTTGGGGGAGAAGGATAAAAGAGTAATTTCACTTTGATAGAAAGGGTATGCTAATAAATACGATCCATTTTAGGGTAGAATGATAAATTCCTTCAGTTTGTAGGGCATTTTGAAAAAGACCCCTCAGAAACACTAGCGTTTCTTTATCAGTCATAATCAAAACCGTCACTTTTTGGGTAGTCAGCTCGGATATTAGAGCATGTACAGCGGCAAGGAAGAAGAATGCCTTGCATTGCCATATGAGTTCCTTTCTCTCATATCACTTTTTAAAATGTCAACCATTGCTCCCAACTCCTCTGGATGTGACTAAATCACAAAACAAAAATTCAAACTATAGCAAGATGTAGTAATGTGTGATTAAGATTTATTGCCAACAACAATATGTGTAGGTGAAGATATACATAAATTAAATTGAATAATGAGATACAGTTTTTGAATTGTGGCATGACAAGAGCAAAATGCCTTGTTTGGTGAGACATGGGTGTGACACTCCACCCTTCTTTTTTTCTTTAATTTTTTTTAATTATTTTATATGAAGAAAAAAATGTTTAAGAAAGTAGAATAATTTTTTGATAAAATAATTAATAAAAATATTTTCTTTATGTTTAAAGAGACATAAAAAAATATAAAAAATGATAAAAATAATGACTTGCCATTGTAGAGCTTGCCACTCTACTCACTTGCCACATGTTGATTGGACTATTTTTAATTGATTAAAATATTTCACTTGTGACATTCCATTTTTGTCTCAACCATTATTGATTTTTTTAGTTATACCTATTCTACGGGCATGTTTGGGAATAACGTTAGCGATTAGCGTTAGCGTTTCAAAAAAACTATCTACAGACAGCGTTTAACGTTAGCATTTTCAAAGTAATATGAACCGTTAAAATTTTATCCAAAACAGTAACGCTAATCTCTAAAAAAAGATATTTCCAAAAGAGGACATATGTGTCATTGTATTTTGGTCTCGTGGTTGTCTTTCTTTTAACATAATCATATCCATTATCTAAAAAGGGGCAAAAATAAAAAAATTCAGGAGTGAGGAAGTCATCTGATACCGGTGGGCGGTGGTTCAGTTGGCAATCTGGGATTCTGGGATCATCTTAATCACCCGCTGCAGAGATGAATTTGTCACTCTTCAACGGCTCCTGTAGCATATATGGTGTCGGTTGGACCTCAATATCAAGGTGCAGTCACCTGCACCCCAGAAGAACTACTCCCCTCGGTAAGATAACATTTATTTGAATTCGCCATGTAAATTTTCAATCCGATTCTGGGCTCATAGTTTAGGTTTTTGCTAATGATAGGCTGACTGCTCAAATGTGCGTTAACGAAACAACTGTTTTTTCTTTTTATTTTTAAATTTATTCTAGGAGAATGCTACCATGAGAAACTGAGGCTAGGGGTTGAGGGGAGGATTCTATGCGAGGCTCTTCCGGAAGAAACTGGGTCATCTGTGAAAAGGCGCAGTCTTGCAGGGTTTACTGGAGCTTTTGTAGGTATTGTACTTTCTTTCTTTATTCAAGGTAGCGGGTCTCAGCATATAAAATGCGCTCGGTTTTGAATTGGGTTGAAACTAGTTGAATTTAGGGTAATTAATTCATTCCTCCCCACTGAGATTCATTTGGTTCTAATCCAGTTTATGTAAGGTAAATTTTTCATCAGATTCACTCCTATTTTTGTTGGTGAAATCAGTTTGCCTTAATTGAAGCAACTCGAACAGGAAAAATCAACTTTTTGTTGTGCTTCGATATCGAATGGAAGAATATTTAATTTATATCTTATAATTTATGTAATATATGTTTGAGAAGCAACTCATGATCGGATCATTTGGATCCAAATAGGTTTTTCCCCATATAGTCCACAAAGTAATGATTATGGAATAGTTCTCAAGTATAGAGGACCACAAACATAATACGGAGTATCTTTCAATCGAGGACTATATATGGAAAACCCTGTGTGATGAGGATTATTTATAAAATTTACTCTAAACTAGAGTATTCCCCTTTCAGTTTCACATTTTAAAATGAGAAAATATACTTCCTCTTTCCTGCTAGAAAATCAATTAAAAATCTCCAAAACTAATAACATTCACCATTATCTGTCAACTAAAAATATCGATGAAAATTTAACATGGTTGACTGAAAAGTCAAACATTGCAAGACGAAGTTGTAGATAGTAGGCCATATTTAAGACCCATCCCCCTATTAAATCTGTAAATGTCATAAAGCCTCCATTTAACAGAATTTTGCTACCTAGTATGCATGTTATCTTCGTATTGTCTTTGAGATTTTGACTTGGTCTAGTGAGCTCGATCTCAAGTGACTCTTTTTAGTTTTCATCATAAGTTTGATGATTTGTTTAGTGCAATTCATTTTTATGCGTATATAATGATTTATTGCATTGTATCATCATACTATCTTAGGTCTGCCAATGACTAAATTTATTGTTTCACATTTTTGCAGCAAATATGCTTGTGATTACTACCGCAAATGCTTCCGGCATGCAAGGCATCATGGTGAGGACTTTACTGTGACAGTACAGTTCTATTCTCTTGTTTCTATTTCCCGTATCGTATGTATGACTTATGATCTCTGATAGAGATTGTTATGCATACTGGTTGAGTGGCTATCATTTTCTGCTATATTGCTATGTAACTTCACCCCTCAAGAGTAATAAAGGGTTTGCTCTGGCGCACATGAGTGTAGCATTGCCCCTATTTAGTGCTTGAATGAACGTTTGATTATGAAATGCCAATAGTCAAGGGGCTAGTTAAGTAATTCATATGTACAAGCAAACATATTCAAATAGCTTATATTGCCTAATCATGTTCGTACCAAAGTCACCACAGGCCATTGATGGCAACTGACCTAATCATTCACAGACTTAACTCAGTTATGTTAATTTTTTTTCTTTTCCTTTTCCATATGTTGGGTCTTATGTTCTTCTAAGCTGCGGAGTTTGTTCTTCCTTGTTCGGTGTTCTGCATTGTGCTTGATCTATGACCTGCGTGGGTGTAGAGAGGCAGGGGTTTTTATTTATGTTCTTCTTCCTGACCTTGTGTATTAAATGGTTTTTACTTTTTAGTGCTGTGGTTTATTTCTTATGTCAAAAAAGAAAACATTGGCAGGGGATTAATTGGAATTGTAATCTTTTTTATATACCAGTGATAAATTTTGAAACTTGGTTAAGGGCAAAAAAAGAAAATAGGCTAAATTGGTATTAAGAGATATTAGGCACTCTTAAATCTTCTTAGGAATTTTATCTATTTTATCCTTCAATAATCACTACTCATACATAAAAGTTGACTCTTAATAATGGTAGTCAAAATCGCGATCCGGATCGTACGATTGTACGATTCCGGAGATCGCCAGGGGGTGTCCGATCCAACTCTCCCTCGAAATTGCAAAAATCTTTTGGGTCAGAAGAATTGCCGATTTGGATCGTGCAATCGTAGGAAATCATCGATCGTTAAAAAGAAAAGAATCGGAAAATTGAAAAGCCCTATTTTGTTGCTTCGATTTTGTCGATTTAGTCGCTTCGATTATTTCGCGACTTCCAATTTGAATCGCGATTATTTCGCGACTTCCAATTTGACTTTTTTGTCGCTTCTAGCCTTCTCCCTTCTAATGCGGCAAAGCCTGTTGCCCTGCGCCTCCTCCGCGTCTCAATTTTTACCCAGATTATATTTAATATTTTTAATTATATGTAAGGAGTGTGGGTTATACTGTAAAAGGGTAATATAGATTATAAAAGGGTAAGTCATTCGTGATATCTAACTTGTGTTATGTTTTATTAAAATTTAATTAACACACACACACATGTGTGTGTGTGTATATATATATGTATGTGTGTGTGTGTATGTGTGTGTGTGTATATATATATATATATATATATATATATATATATATATATATGAAGTCATAAATTCAAAGGTAATTTACCTAAATAGGACTAAAACATAATGACTTTCTCAATATAGGACCATATGTTTTTATTTCCAAATGTAGGACCATTGATCATTATCTATTAGTCATTATTCAACTAAATGTCCAGCATCACTTGGGCATTATTTTTCGGGTAAATTTCACAAATGGTACCTGAACTTTAGCTGGAATTTCGAAGTGGTACCTGAACTTCAAATCCTTTCACAAAAATCCCTGAACTTACACAATCCTTTCACTAATGAGCCATTAGCCCGTTTCTAGGTTAACTTCCGGTCATTAGGGCCAAATTCGAATTTTATATATTTTAAAATTTTCAATTTGACCCCATTTCTTCTTTTCTTTTCTTCCACGCCCCGCCGCCGCCGCCAGCCGGTCAAAGTCGCCGGAAAATGAACTTTTTCCGATTTC
Organism: Cuscuta australis; assembly: GCA_003260385.1. Lineage (NCBI taxonomy): Eukaryota > Viridiplantae > Streptophyta > Magnoliopsida > Solanales > Convolvulaceae > Cuscuta > Cuscuta australis. Next base: position 832,364 of record NQVE01000039.1, read on the forward strand.
GGCGGGACCAATGTCATTCTCTTCGTCTTGAGACGAGGATCAATAATATCCAAACCATTTTGTCTAATTTGGCCTGTAACTTCTCGAATCTGAATTTTTCTACTCGAAAAAACCCTAAAATTCGAAATTGGATCCAAAATTGGGGGTTTTGCAAATCTTCATCAAATCTTGCAATTGAGGGGTCCTTGGAGGTCGCCCGGATGCCACGACCGCATTAGCGTTGGTGCCGGCCGTCAATTTCTCCAATGCGGTCGTGGCATCCGGGCCACCTCCAAGGACCCCTCAATTGCAAGATTTGATGAAGATTTGCAAAACCCCCAATTTTGGATCCAATTTCGTATTTTAGGGTTTTTTCGAGTAGAAAAATACAGATTCGAGAAGTTACAGGCCAAATTAGACAAAATGGTTTGGATATTATTGATTCTCGTCTCAAGACGAAGAGAATGACATTGGTCCTGCCAAAATCGGAAAAAGTTCATTTTCCGGCGACTTTGACCGGCGGGTGGCGGCGGCGGGGCGTGGAAGAAAAGAAAAGAAGAAATGGGGTCAAATTGAAAATTTTAAAATATATAAAATTCGAATTTGGCCCTAATGACCGGAAGTTAACCTAGAAACGGGCTAATGGCTCATTAGTGAAAGGATTGTGTAAGTTCAGGGATTTTTGTGAAAGGATTTGAAGTTCAGGTACCACTTCGAAATTCCAGCTAAAGTTCAGGTACCATTTGTGAAATTTACCCATTATTTTTCTCACTAGACATTATTAAATCCTATTTAGGGAATAAAAAAGTTTAAGTCTTACATTTGGAAATGAGTTATGTTTTAGTCCTATTTAATACAAATTTCACTAAATTCAATCTTTATCATTCAAATATCATCATCCCCCAACTAAACTCCTCAGAAAACATGTTTGACCATTATACTACACATAAGTGATGATGATGTTGGATCTTAGCATAAACAAGAACAAAGGCAATGAGATAAGGGCAATATAGTGAATGCAAAAATGGGAACAAAACCATTTTTAGGAGAATTTGGAATGAGCGTTTGGCTCAATGACAGGCCAAAGAGAGAGATTTACTCTTCCATGCGGTTATCTTGGGACTTTTGTGAGACCTTGACCTTGATGGGCAAAGTGAGAGAAGCATCTTGTCGGAGAGCGCTGGGTGCTTTGATCAATTGGATGCTCTGCTCAAGTTCCTTTGCTGCTTCTTTGTTTTTCATTGCTTTCTTGGATCTAAATCTGTTTTTGTGGTGACGAGCCTCCCTGTTTTCCCTGACTTTAATAATTGTCTTGATGGCCTTCAAAGTGTTCTCTGTTACATTCTTGTCATATCTCTCGGGCCTGTTTCGCTTCTTCTCAAATTCAAAGGTTGAGTCCTGTGTCATGTCCTTTCCATGTAACCGTCTATCGGCCTTAGTCCACTTGACCTTGCGTGGATTCCTCTTCATCTTAAAGTTCTAGTGACATTTAGATCTGCAGAACCTAAAAATCTTCGCATCATTCCGAACATACTGAATACCATGCCCAGGGTATATAGTGGATGAGCAAAACCAACACTTCTCCAACCTCATTATGCCTTCTTATGCTGTTGATAAGGCTGATCGATGGGAATGAATCAGGGAAGAAGATGAGATGAGCATAGAAGAACAGACACCAGGGGAGGAGCGGCCCCACTTTTGGCTGGAAACGCCCGGAGCCGAAGGGATTAACATATATATATATATATATATATATATATATATATATATATATATATATATATATATATATATATATATATGTATGTATGTATATGTGTGTGTGTGTGTGTGTGTGTGTATATAGTAGGATCTTACGATCCGAGTCACGATGTTACGATCTTCATTAGGCCCATCGATCCTACGTAGAATCTAGAGTTTGACTACCATGCTCTTAATGCATGTTCTAAGTTGCCAAAGATAGAGATAGAAATCATGAAATGGGCTAGCAAATCACTTGCTAAGATTCAAAATACACAAGGTATTAAGAAAAGGATTTTTGTATTCAAACTTGATGTCTTAATTACGATATCTCTTGATATTTACACCAAGGCTAATGTGCACTAAATACCCACTGGCTTGATTGAGAAAATATTTACACACACTTAGCAAGTGATTTGCTAGCCCATTTCATGATTTCTATCTCTATCTTTGGCAACTTAGAACATGCATTAAGTACTTTTATGTATGTGTGTGTGTAAATATTTTCTCAATTAAGCCAGCGTGTATTTGGTCAGTTTATATAGAGCCGGTTAGTATGGAGTTGGTTAGTGTGTCTTCCATATTTAATTAATTAGAAATAGAAAACAGTTAGGCAGTTTCTAGAAGATAGGTCCTGGTAGTTTGTAAAAGTTATTCCGGTTTTTTCTCTATTCATATTTAGAGAACACTAAGAATCCTGTACAGTTCACAACAATATAATTTATAAAATATTGTTATACTTTGCTTTGATCCAATGTTGTCTAATAATTGGTATAGGAGCGGTCCAGTTTGCGATAAGGGTGTGTGTGATCGGGAGCGGAAGGGATCTTCTAGATCATAAAACTGCTAGATCATAAAACAAAGTGTAGGGATTTCCTCGGCAACTGATCTATAAGCTTTGACTGGATTCTTACTCGCCTAGCACAAGAATCGAAAGTGGCTAGATTTTTCTTGGGCAGAAGTATTTCAACCAAAAAGCGCAGAAAAAAAAAGAATAGCTGCTTGGAAGATGGAAAAGCATGGGCTTATCTTCGGGTTGATGATCGATTGCAGGTGGCTTACGACCCAAATAGGAATCGAGGTCTAAGAATTTTGTGAAAATTGTCAAAGGAGTAAAAGTCGTGCAATGGGAGACAATCCAGAAAGACGGATTGTGACTACAAGGGAGAATAGTTTACTATCTTTTCGGGTGCCAATTCTAACGGCTACAAACTACACTGTTTGGGCCATGAAGATCAAAGCAATTTTCAACGTTAATAGGATTTGGAAGGTAATAAAACCAAAAAAAGAAATTGATCCAAAGAAGAACAATATGGTGATAACATAACTGTTTCAAGTTATGTTACAAGTAGCTTAGTTTGCCAAAGCGAAAGAATTTTGGGATGCTCTGAAGACTCGTTTTGTTGGTGTTGACAGGGTTAAAGAGGCACGATTATAGACACTCTAATCAGATTTTGAGACTTTAAAGATGAAGAACAATGAGTCACTTGATGATTTTGCTCGTAAAATTAATCAATTTGGAACACAAGCAACCAACCTTGGGTCTGCATTTCAAGACAAAAGATTGGTTTGAAAGCTTTCAGGTTCTCTGTTAACACAATGCCGTTTGAAGAAGCGGTTCAAAGATTGAAAGCATTCAAGGAACACATAAAAAAGCCATCCGAGGAAGGAGATATGAATGGTCAACTACTAATCACTAAAGGTGATGGAAAAGAGAAGGTTAAGGAGCACAAATGTGAGCATTGTGGTTGTGGGAGCTCAAACCGAGAAGACTTTGGATGTGGCCGAGGTTGAAGTCCGAGGATTAAGAAAGGTCAAGATGGTGGTCGGTTTCAGCAGGATAAGAGTCACATTAGGTGTTTCAAGTGAACGAGCTCGGGCATGTTGTGAACGAATGTCCAAAATGGGATCGAAAGGAATACATTGAAAATTTGATTCAAGATGATGATGAATAAACATTGCTATGAAGATCGATGTGAACAAACAACGAGTAGGGTCGTGATTGTTAGATTTAGGGCTTGTTCTCTTCACGTGATTTGAATGATTCTGATTTGATTGGAATAATTTTTGGTCTGATTTAAATGTAGTTATATTTAAAGTTGTTTATGATGTGGCATGGTGTGATCTCATCTCATCTGAATTGATTCCAATAAGTAATAAGTAATAAGTAATAAGTTGAAGAGAGCAATTTGTTCACATATAACTGTATGGGTAATGGGCGAATGTTCGGGTCAGTTTGTATAGAGTTGGTTAGTGTCTTTCATATTTAATTAATTAGAAATTGAAAACAGTTAGGCAGTTTCTAAGAGATAGGTCCTGGTCGTTTGTAAAAGTTGTGTTGGTTTTTTCTCTCTCTATATATATTTAGAGAACACAAAAAATCCTGTACAGTTCACAACAATAAAATATTTTTATACTTTGCTTTGATCCAATCCTGTCTAACATTGACTGCCCGCCTCTCGCCTTAAAAAATGCTCTCTCACTTGTCCATCGCCTTCCAAAACTATGAATAAGGCATGTTATTTTGCACAAGAGACCTGTCCGTTGATTTTGCCTATAAATATATGGGTTGTTGGTATGTTTCAAAGAACGGAATCACACATACTCGTTCTTGTAGAGTTGTAGTTTACGTCTTATGCGATTGAAGTATTTAGCATCCATGAAATAACCTTAATATGGATGCATGTTTTAAGCTATTTCTAAGTTTATCAATTCTTCTTCACATTCTTCTATACCAATTCATTTTTAACCCTGCTATGCAGTGTTAACTGCCCTCCCGATTTCCCTACACTTTTCACTTCAGAAACATTGGTGAAAACCCTCTTTTGATTGGTATCAGGATCTTCCTGTTTCACTTTACACAATCGCTGATGGAAGCATTGCAGATTGGTTGGGAGGCTTTGTGTACTCTGCAGGTCAACAGGCAAATGAGGCTGTCCAAGGCCAGTTGTCAGCTCTCAGTTTTTCTGGGTGAGATTTCTGATGTTTATAAATGTTTTTGGTACTGCTAAATAATCCATAGGATTTTCTTGCTAAGGCTTGTTGCATGCTCTGTTTTGTAGTTTAGCTGTCATATTTGGAGCAGGCCTTGTAACTAGCCTCTCACCTTGCACGTTGAGTGTTTTACCACTTACCCTTGGTTACATTGGTAGAATCTTTGATCTCTAGTTATGATTCGGAAGATCTGATATTTTCAACTCCATTCTTGTCTGACCCTATGCCTTTCCTTTTTATCTTGGACCCCTAGGGGCGTTTGGCTCTGGCAAGAGTCGTGCAATGGTGAGCGCTGAAGTACCATAGGACTTCTCTTTCCTGTTTGAAACTTGCCATTTACAATGAACTTTGTCGTGCCATCATAATTTGACAACATTGTATTGCTGCTATGCTGTTTATAAATTAATCTCTATTCAGAAGTAATATATATGACAGGTTGTTGCAGATTCAGTTGCTTTTGCATTAGGGTTGGCCACAACACTTGCATTACTCGGCATTGCTGCTGCATTTGCTGGAAAGGCATATGGTCAGATTGGTCCTGGGCTACCTGTGGCTGCTTCTAGTCTAGCTGTTGTTATGGGGCTTAACTTGTTAGAGGTGACAAACTGTTATAATATTACTATTTTATGCCTAATACATTTCATCTTGTGAAAGTGACATCAGCTCTATTGACAATGTGTAATGTTTACAAGGTAAATACTTAAGCTGTCCTTACTCTTGGGTTTACCAAAGCAACATATGATCTTGTATCACGTCAGATTTAGGGAAGAAGTATTAGCAATCTGATCTTTACATAAAAGTATTTTCCATGGTTTGAACGACCCACTACTTGAAGACTAATGAGAACACACTCAGAGGAATTAGGGGTGGATCAAGTGTCAATTTCACCAATTGTCATGGAATTTTGTTCTAGATTGCTACCGTAGAAAATTGCTTGAAGAAATAGTTAGTTGTATATAGTTGTAAAGGCATATAGAAAAATGACATCATGTCCATTTAGAAAATTGACATAATGGATTCATGTTGTGATGTCCTTAAGGAGACTTAACGAGAGCTTATACTGTCCACCAATATGGAAGAGTTTCCTTTTTCCAAGGTTCCCAGTGAAGGTTCCTATTCAAAGACCACCAACCATAGCATCCAAAGGACTTCCCCTACTTCAGCCTCTTCTTATTCTGTTTAACTCTCTTCTGATTCTTCCACCTCAGAGGTGATACAGTTCACTTTTGCCTTACCCTTGCACACATGTCCAAGTTTCCAGGGTTTCTTGCAAGAGAAACACAACTTCACTATCCAGATTCCCTTGTACTCCTTTGGCTGATTGGTTGGTAGGGCTAAGTGGTTCAGCTGTTGAATGTGAGTTTAGCTTCCAAGTCTTGATGTTCTTAGTCATCAACCCTTTGCTTTCAACCATCATCCCATTACCCAAACTGCCAAGTGAGGAGGCAGCCTCATAGAGTTTTACTCTTTTTATAAGCTTCCGTTAGGGTACTAGGATTAGTTACTATTGCCAAGTGTTTGAGGCCAGCCTTGAGCGGGGGGGGGGGGGGGGGTACTGATATAGATTTTGACAAAGTATGGCTCAGTAAGAGCAGGGCTTTCAAGCAACATTATTGCTCTCATTTTAGTCATTTCTTGAAATGGTCAGTGTGGTTTTCCACTTATCCCACCTGTTTAAGCTCCATTAATTCAACCTCAAGAAAGATACCCTTGAAGCTAGATTACCTCTGACAAACATCCACAGCGAATTTATCCCAGGTTACCATTCCACCATTACCTCTCAGATAGCACTCTAGCCAGTTGTCAAATTTTTCTTTTACAAAGAGTAACACTAGCTTCATTTTCATTGGAGGAAGGTACCTTAATAAATTCAAAGTAATGGTCACACCTTCTGACCCAAACCTATCTGATTTGTCTTAAAACGAAGAGGCATAATCCGTTTCTCAAACTTGAACGCAAGCCTAGAAGCCCTGAACAGTGAACACAGATTTGGACTTGTGAATTCTGACCTCCGACATCAAATCTTCTCTCAAACTGGCCATGGATACAGCTAAGACTCTAAGAGGCCAATGGTCAGGCCAATTTAGGATTCTAGTGACCCTTGCTCATTCTTGATGGTAGTCCTGCACAGAACCTGTTTGTTTGATGATGACTAGGTGACTAGTTGTTCACCTGGGTTTAAGTATTCTGTTGGTCCGTAATGCTCATGAGTGAATTTGATGAATTCCTCCCGGTACAAGAGCATGCTTTTGGCATTGATCCAGGAAAACTAGTCAAAAGTGTCGCTCTCCAGGTGCATTGCTGCTATTTCAACCTTGTCTTGTACTGATGATCAGTAGTACAAAAGTGCATTTCAGCCTTCTGCACCCATCCCTGTTTGATCTCCACCGCTGAATTTAGGGAACTCAACTTTGGATATGTGGCATTGTCTGTGGTTTTGATCAGTTTCATGGTCAGAATCATCCGCACTCTCCATTTCCGTCTTCCCAGAATGGCCTCTGGTCTGCGTCTTCAGGGCTGTCACTTATGCCTTAAGGTTGCCTGACACAGAAACTTCAAACTTGGCAGCAGTTTGTGCTAGTGTCAGTGATGGAATGACTTCGTTCGCTATTTGCTTGTCAGTTTCAGCATCCTCAGCCATCAAAGTGGGTAGCATTTGAACATAATTGCCACAAGGATTGGGTAACGAGCGATCTTATAACAAACAATTGAAACCGGTTAGTGTTAATTCATGATGGAAGTTAAAATTAAACTTTTTCTTTCCCTTTCTCTCATTAAGGATCTCACTGATAATATGGAATAGAAGCCATGAGAACCTCAATATCACTGAATAGTATTCAATACTTTACAGTGGCACATTAACTTTCTCAATACCTTAGGTTCGGGTAAATAATGGACTAAATGAAAAGGACACATTAAGCTTTCTTTGCTTCTTGCTTGCAATGAAATTTTGGATCGTAAATGCTGCAATGCATCAAGGGCCTATAATAAAATACTAGTTGGATATGACCTTAGATAGCAAGGTCTGGAGACCTAGGGCTAGGGTAGTTGGCTAGCTCTCTGGGACTCTGTGCTAGTCTATCTAGCGCTTTTGGTTTAAGATAGTTAGCCTTTTGGTCTTACAGTTGTGTGCTTTCCTTGCTTTGTGACTTTTGCTTCTTTTTTTTTATACTCGTTTTGTCTCTTGTGTTCTGTTTATCTACTCTTTACTTGCTCTTTCTTTCGTGCTTTATGTTTTGCCCGATTTGGGGCTCTCTTGGAAACAGCCTCTCTACTTTCAAGTAGGGGCAAAGCACCCGTATACCCACCCTCCTCAAACCCTACTTTTTTGGGATTATACTGGGTTGTTGTTGATGGAATTACTACCAAACTACTAATAACAGTAGACAGTAAGACTTGTTGCTACTATTAATAGGAAACTAACTCTCATACTACTAATTACTAGTATTAATGTCTCTGCATCAGTCTCGAATTCTGTTTATATACTTGAGGGACCTTTCTGTGTATGCTGCAGGTAATAGAGTTGCAGCTTCCTTCATTTTTCAATAATTTTGATCCAAGTGTGGCTGCTGCCCTTTTTCCTTCAAGTACTTTTCTCTCTAAGCTAAAATTATAAAGTTGGATCTTCATGTGCTTATCCCTGCTTCATGTTAAAACTGTAAACTTGAAAAACCTTAACCTTTTAAATATTTAATCTTTCAGGCATGCAAGCGTATTTGGCCGGCCTTACATTTGCCTTAGCTGCATCTCCTTGTAGTACGCCTGTACTGGCAACCCTACTTGGATATGTTGCTGCATCCAAGGTACATTTTTTTCTGGCTTAGTTATTTATGTATTTTTGTTGTGTATTATGCTCGTTGCCCTTTTTCTCACACTTTTCATCCCCAATGCCATACTGTCCCTAACACTATGTTTGGCTCAACTGTTCAAGGAATTGAAAAGGAAAAGAAAAAAGCTTTCTCTCCTTTCCCACACCAAAATGGAAGGAATTTAGTTTTCCCTCTTCTTAGTTTATTTTGTCCTCTCTTTTTATTTTCCTTCCACTTTTCTTTTCTTTTCTTCTGTAACCAAATAATAACAATGATTTTCCCCATCATTTTCTTTTCGTTTCCTTGTACCAAACATAGCGTAGAAGCAGAGGTGGATCCATGAATCGGAAACCATGGGTTCCCATTTTTTAAATTGTAAACATATATTTATACTACGTAACTATTTACACACTATAAAAAAAATAAACCAAAAAACATATTATTGAAATGAACATTCAAAATATGATTCTCAAATAGATTTTTCAAAGTTATAACTTCTACATCTGACAATTTTTTCAAGACAAAATTTACTAATTGGATATGATGTTTTTTTGTCAAAAGCCTCAATTTAAAACAAAAGATTTAGACATATTCATAATCTTTCTTTATCAAGAATGGAAGTAAATTGTAAAAAGAATACAAATATAATAAAAATTAGATTTGTTTAGGAAAAAGATACTTGTAAAAAGACCAAGAAAAATTGTAAACTCTCTACATGCATCAATATATTCTATACCCACAATTTTGTGAATAACCAGAAAGAGTACAAGTTTGAAATTTTATTGTTTTATATTCAAAATAAATTAAAACTTCGAAATACATTTTTTAGGTTTTCATGTAACAATGGGAAATGAGATCAACATTGTATTTCTTGTATATTATCAAAGTATGAGGATAGAAGTGATTTTAGTAGATTGGAGGTTCTCATTTCATTTTCAACCTCCACTAAATTTTGAAACCACTCCTAAAAGAAATAAACTAAAGAAATTCAAATAACACCTTATCACGTGCATTTGGATAGTTTGGTGGTCAAATTGAAAGAATTTTAATAATTATTTAATATTTAGGGTTCGTTTGGTACACAGAATTGACAGAATTAGAATTAAATTGAAAGTTAAAATTTTGTAGAATTGATTTGGATAGAATTGAATTTTCCAATTTGAATTTATTTTTGGCAATATCATTTCCAAATCTACATATTTTTGTGCTGCCAAACAGTAGAATTGGAGTTGCTATCTCCAATTCCAATTCTATCGTTTGAATTCCGTGTACCAAACGAGATCTTTAAATTGAAAGCATAATGCACTAATGCGTTTTAATACAAAAAAACACTACCTCAAAAATTTCAATAAAATATATTGCATTAAATTAAAAATGTTCTTTTAAAATACTTGAGGAATAAAATTGAGTTTCATAAAAAAACAAAATGAAAGGAGTGCAGCGTCGAACGCTGGAACTCCCTTCCAAAATTTTGGCCGCGCTTCCGCTTCACCATTCCGTGTAGTGGTTACCGACAGGCTTTTTGTGTATATAGACTAGTCTATTAGGGTACCTAATACATATAAAATCCTACGTGGAGGTCCGTGGGGTCCCGGGACCCCGTAGGAGTCAATGTGGGTCCGCCTCTGCGTAGAAGTAAAATGAAAAGAAAAGAGAGTGCTTAGAAAGGAAAAAAATGTAAAGGTAAACACCCTTTTATTACGGAGTCACGGGATACTAACTGTACAAGAACTAGCGTGAAGATCATCAGACTGCCATGAGTTTGTGCAGCTCTTCTCTGGTCAGCACATGTGGAAAAAGTGTCTTTTTACTAATTTTACTTACTACTGTGTGTTTCTAGGTTCAGGAATATTTTAACACCTGAATTTGTAATAGGATCCAGTTGTAGGAGGCAGCTTACTACTGACATATACAACCGGCTATGTTGCTCCCTTACTTCTTGCTGCTTCCTTCGCTGGAGCATTGCAGGTAGGGCATCACAATTTGCGAGATGATTTTACCTTTTTTCATGTTTGTTGCTTTTAAGGGTACACGTTTCGATACAAGTAGTCCTATCCGAACAGTTTGTACTTTGTAATATTGATTTTGAGATACTTTTCATTCAGTGAAACATAACAGTAGTACAATTTTTTTAGGAGTGTTAGACAACAGATGTGTATGCTGATGTTAACATAATATTCCCCATTTATTGAGGAAGAAGACATTGAGTTATAAATACGTCGTAATTACCCGACTATGAAATAAGAAAGTCAATCCTCTTCTTAATAGAGAACATTGCATCAGAGCTTAAGTGTTGTGTGTCTGTGAGAAAAGAACAAGGGGGAAACAGTTATGGTCATTTTTTAAAATTTTAACTTTACACCAAAATACTGTCACAAATTCACCTTGAGTTATTTTCAAGGTGACTTGGTGTCTTTCAAGCAATTATTTAAAAAGACGAAAATACCCACCAGGAAGGATATTAAGGGACTAGGTTTGGCTGTAATAATGACTAAAGGTACAAAGTGCTACCAAGCAATTAGCCCAGACTACTATAAGTTTCTACTTGTACCATACAATACCTGATTGTTCTGTTCTAATACATGCATTGAATTGTTGTATTGCTTGCCAATATCTGCAGAGTCTGCTCTCAATCCGCAAGTTCTCCGCATGGATCAATCCAATCAGGTAAGTTTGCGCAGAACAATATTGTGATGCATCAACAACTTTTCCTCAATGTTAATTTGAGAGAATGGATCCAAACCAGTTAATTTTTTATATATATATTGCAGTGGTGCACTACTATTTGGCGGCGGTGTATTTACTCTTTTGGATAAGCTTTTTCCTGTTACAATGACAATGTAGATTGGGGCATTCAGGTTGATCACTCAATGGTGTCCCCAGGGGAATGTTAAAACCAGATTTTATGTTTCCAAACGGACGAAGATGTGTGGACAGAAGGAAGGATATTGATGAGTTTGTGATTGTACTTTGATTTTAGAGTAATCTCTATAAATAGTTTTGCATATCTAGGGGTATTTCATATTTAGTCTATATTTATCAAATATTATGTTTGCAGTTCTTATTAGTTTGGTATCATTCCACGTTTACTTTAGTCCTCTATCTATTCTCCCGTCTCAGTTTTGTTAGACAGGACTAAACGTGGAATGACACAATCAATAAGAGCAATTGTTATCAAATTGTATCCGTTTCTTAAATGTGCCTCTCAATCCCAACCAGGCAAGAATCGGAACTCTCAAAATTTGAGCGACCTATAGGATCTCAATCGCTGCCGCCGGCCAATTGATTATCGTCGGGGATGTTTAAACTGCCCAGCCCATACTCTTCTACCCCATGCTTGATTTGGGTTTGCTAAGAAATGCTTCTCTTTTCTTCTTCAGTGTGGTTGACGGGCACCTCATCCGGGATTTGGAATCATTCGCGGCTATTTCTTTTCTGATGGCCGCGAACGCTTTTCAAGTGTTCATGAGAGAGGGACAGACTTGCGGGGTACATATTTATGCCGGATTTGAGGTTGTCTTGGAGTCAACCAGATTCATGGATGGCGGTGCTCTGGTTCTAGATTCTCTGCCGCCCTACGATGAGGAGGATGAGTATGACTCTGTGGATGGGGTACTTCCCGATTTCGTGGGCTCGAACAGGGACATCTCGGCGGCGGAGGCAGAACTTGTTCGGTCTGCCTGGACGATTTCTCCGCCGGTGGCTTGATCACACCACTGACTCCGTGCTATCACAGCTTTCATGCAAGGTGTATTGCGACTTTGACTGAGGAAAAATCGAAGTTATCCTATGTGGAGAACAAGATGCACAATCTGATACTACTAAAATAGCGATACCAAACCCGTCAAATGGGGGATTGGCGTGGGGTTTATATATCAAAGGGTCCTCCCACTTCAATAGCTAGCTTTTGAGGTGTGACTCTCCCTTGTGTTATATCAATGGTATTGGCACGAACTTGGAGTGGTGGCCTAGTGAAATCAGCCGTGACCAACGTAGCCGTGACCAACGAGGACGTTGGGCTTTTTGGGGAGTCGAATGAACGGGCTAGAATAGTGATCCCAAACCGGTCAAATGGTGGATTTATATAGCCAAGGGTTCTCCAACCTTAATAGCTAGCTATTAGAGTTTGGCTCTCTCTTGTGCTGTATCACATACCTTTGAAGATCGGCGGCCCGCTCCAGTTTTTGTGGGAAACAAATTTGTCTTTTTCACCACGCAAATAGAGTGTTTATTTCTTTTAAGAGGATCTTTTAGGTTTAAATATTTTTTTCTCCCTAACTAATTAGTGTTGATTTTTTTTTATTTTAGGTGTAGGAAGTATAAAAAAAGTACTCGTATTTTCATCTAATTGGAATTTTGATAACTTTTTGTCATCTCATCAATGAGAATTATTGCAATTATATTTTTGTGAAGGAAATTTAATTTGTTAATTACTCCGTATTCATCAAGTTATCATGAGATGTTTAGATTTGTTTTGTTTAATTAGCAAACCCATTTCTCTAAACAAATAATCGTAGTTTGGTGTGCCGGTGTGGATTAGCTATTCATATCCAATGGTTAACTTTTATCAAAACAAAAATTTTAATTTTAAATTTTGGTTTAAATTTATTCGATTAAAACTAGGCAGCATAATGGAGTGTTTTTAGAAATTCTTTTTTATAGTTTTACTTGTGTGAGATATAAAAGTGATTGTTTAAATAAAAGTGAGTTTTGATAGTGTCTCAGGTCTGTACATTTCAGTATAATTTGTTGCTTATACACTGCCTTCCTTCTAATGTATTTGTTCAATTTACCTTTTTAAATTAAATTACATAACTTTGAGCGTTAGTTATATTTAATTTGTATTGCATATTAATAAGGAAAAGGTTTTACTAGGTATCTATATTTTTTCAAAAATATTTCTAAGGTCTCTAAATTAATTTAAATACTTGTCAGGTCCCTATACTTTTTGATTGGTGCAGAGGTATAACCCATCTGATTATTTTTTCGGCCAAAACTCCGACATATCGTCCAATACTCTTCACTTACTAGCTCTGTATATTTTTTCACTTACTCCGACATATCGTCCAATACTCTTCACTTACTAGCTCTGATTATTTAAAGAATGATATTATAACCCTCTTCCATTTTTTGAAAAATAGAGGGATCTAGGGAACACTTTTGAATAAAATATAGAGATCTAGTAAGGGTTCGTTCTGAGGACTTATTTTTTCTACTTATTACTTATTTTTATTAAAATCAGATCAGATCAGACCTAATTAGATCTGATCAGATTCAATCATATCAGATCAAACTCAATCAGATCAGATCCAATCACACCAGACCAGATCCAATCAGATCAGATCCAATCAAATCAGACCAGATCGAATTATTATTGCAACCAAATCAACTCTCTAATTTGTTCTTCCAGACCGATGTCAAAAACGTAAGTTCTCCAAAATAAAAACCAAGTGTTGAAAACATTTGTTTATTGCATTTTGCTAAGAAATCAAGTAAAACAACTCAAAAACCACGTAGTTTAGTTGAAAACCACGGCTAACCAAGTTTGTGTCGTTTCGCATGGTTTTCACTAAACGACAAAAAACGGAAGGTGGTTTTTGAAGGGTTTTTGTTGGAGAACTATTTAAATATGCCCAGAAGTAAAAACCAATCATAAAAGGTTCAAAATCACTTGGTTGGTTCGGATGCCAAAAACCAATGCCGAAAACCGAAAGCCGGTTTCTGAAAGCCGAACACCGGATGACTTGGTTTTTGGTTTAGGCGAACTCCAAGTGTTTTTAGAAATGTTTAAAACTTAAGAAAAACATTTTTGAATATGCAAAAAACATTTTGATGAACAGAGCCTAGAGAGCCAAGGTTTGAAAGTTTGTGCCGGTCTTGATCACATTAAGACCGACTCAATACAGTTCTAAGTTTTCGTTCTAGGTTCTTGGTTCTCAAATCATCATGCCATGTTCCTTCGCCTTGGTTTTGCTCACTTTAACCTTGTTATGTCACGGCGGTTTGGCATTATCAAAACCTGTCAAAAACGAACACGGTTTAGTATGACGTAGACGTAAACCCATGTTCCAACAATTTCCCCCTTTTTGATAATGGCAAACACGACAGGGATATGCATGCTAAGGGATATTTGATTTTCAAAAAGTTGTGAAAAAGTTCCCCCTTAATTTGTGCTTAAAAGAAATTAGTCGGATTAAAATCAAAAGGTCTCGGTTTTAGAGGCGTTCCCCCTTAGTATATGCATAGCCCTTTTCTTCCCCCTTTTGACATTAACAAAAAGATAAAAGATAATTTTATTTATTAAAGGGAAAAGGCGGAGTACAACGGAAGTAATAATAATAAAAAGCAAGACAATTGAAGAAAGAAGAGATAAAAATTCTAGGTGTGGCCTAGTCTTCGTCTTCGGTTTCCTCCTCCTCGTCGTCGACGTCCATCTCATTGCCGTCAACAGCGTCATCGAACTCGTCCTTGTCCGGGGAGTTTGACGGGGCGTAGGAGCCATCCTCTTCATCCTCGCCACCGTACACTTGCCCAAGGAACATGCCTTGGTACGGTGGGGGGGCGTAGTTGACGCGATGGAAGTATGCGTTCATGGCGTGCCCTTGGCGTTGAACAGCCTCGTCGAGCCGCTCAAGGTAGCCATCCATCCCGTCAACTTTGAAGTGAAGCCGATTGAGGGAGTCGGCGATGGAGGCAAGGTTGGCCCGGGCCTGGGGTTCGGCTGGACCAGCAGTAGAACGGCGCCGTGGCGCGGCAGTGGCAGGTCCGGCGTTGTCCGACCGCTTCTTGAAGGTTTGGGTGCTGATCGCCCAAATCTTCGTGGCCTTCGTGAGTGGGCCAAAGGTGGTGGTCACCTTGAACCGTTCAAGGATGACCATCACCACGAACGGGTACGGGAGGAGGTGATCGTGGTCGGTGGACGCGGCAATCGTCATGTTGATCATGACAAACTTTGCCCAATTGATTGGGGCCGAGTGCATGATCGCATGGATGAGCTTGAGGTCCTCACCGGACATGATTGTGTGGCCGTGCTTCCGGGGTTTGATGATCCGGACACGATGTAGAGAACGAGACAGCCTTCGGGGTTAGCGGAGTGGATGGTGGGGCAGCCCGAGGCATGGCGGATGAGCTCGGTGATGCCAAGCTCGTTGAGGATAAGGCCCTCGTTGTTGAGCACCCAGTCCTCTCCGCCATAGTGGGAGACGTCGTCGCCTTGGTAGGAGAGGCCGGCGATGCGCCCAAGCTGCTCAACGGAAAGCTCTATCGGCGTGCTCTTGACAAGAGAGTAGAGCACGTCGCCCTCACGCTGGAGGTTGGAGTAGAAGACCCGAATCAGCGCCGGGTTGATCTGCTTCCGAGCCTGGGAGACGAATGGCCAAAGGCCGACTTGATGAAGCTACGCGTCGAGGTCATCGTAGCCCTGCAGCTCGGGGTAGCGCTCCGAGATGATCCGTGGGGGAGCCACAACCCGTTTAGAGAAGAAAGTGAGAAAGCGGGTGTGCTCCTCCTCGGAATCGAACCAGAGGTACGATCTGTCGCCATAGTAGAGGCGCTCCTCGGAGTTGGTTGCCGGTGCCCGGGATTTGGCTTTGGATTTGCTGGAAGCTCCTGCCCTGTTCTTATCTTTGCCCATGATGAAGAATTCAAAAAAAAAATTGGAGAAGACAAAAATATGCAAGGGAATGAAGAGATTTGTGTTTGTGTGGGGAGAAGTGAGGAGAGGAGGCTCTAATATATAGGAGAAGAGAGTTCCAACGTTCAAAATTCAAAAAAAATGGTTGTTGGAGTAATTAATGCCCATGCCAACGGGTATTTTTTTTGAAAATTTTGACTGAACAGCGCTGTTCAACAGGCGACATCGCTGTTGGGACAGCACTGTTGTGCCTTTTACAGCGCTGTTCTGCGTCAAGTTTTAAAAAAACAGGAGTCAAAAGGACAACGATGTTGAGTACCCTACAGCGATGTTCCAAAAGTTTCTAGAATTGTGTAAGGGTTTGAACCCATTAGAACAGCGCTGTTGGGTTTCTCTACATCGCTGTTTTACGATAGAGGAAAAATTTGTAAAAGTGGACAGCGCTGTTGCAAAGGTGGATAGCGCTGTTGGAAAACATTCTGGTTTTGTTTGAAAACAAGGTATAAGGGAAAAGGAACTTCCTGGGACAGCACTGTTGGCCTCGTGTACAGCGCTGTTGGCAAACTTTTTGGTTGACGTTGTTTCTCTCAATAACGTTGTTGGGTCTCCTGGACAGCGCTGTTTGCATGGTTCCCCCTGATTTCATGAACGGGGTACCTGCAAAAAAAAGAAAAAGTTCTCCGACGCTCAAGTTAGTAAACGTTTAATAAGTTTAGATGCACAACTTAGATCATCGTGGAGTCAAGGATTCCGAGTTCACTTCGAATGCGGAAGAACGACTCTTTCTCTAAAGGTTTTGTGAAAATGCTGGCTAATTGGTTGTGTGTTTCAACAAACTCAATTTCGACATCACCTTTGAGAACATGATCTCTAATGAAATGATGCCTAATGTCAATGTGTTTCGTCCTTGAGTGAAGAACGAGGTTCTTCGTCAAGCTTATGGCACTGGTATTATCACAACGAAGAGGGACGTGATTGATACTAAGGCCATAGTCCACAAGTTGTTACTTCATCCAAAGGATTTGAGCACAACATCTACCGGCGGCTACATATTCCGCTTCGGTTGTGGATAACGCAACACTGACTTGTTTCTTGCTAAACCATGAAACTAAAGAGCTACCAAGTAAGTGGCAAGTCCTACTTGTACTTTTACGGTCCAATTTGCAACCGGAAAAGTCCGAGTCAGAATAGCCAACGAGATGACAAGAAGAGCCTTTTGGATACCACAGTCCAACGTTAACCGTGCCGGCAAGGATTTCATGATCCGTTTTACCGCCATTAAGTGCGATTCCTTCGGACACGATTGATACCTTGCGCAAAGGCATACGCTAAACATGATATCCGGCCTACTAGCGGTAAGATAGAGAAGGGATCCGATCATACCTCGATACTTTTTGACATCTACTTCCTTACCTTTCTCGTCTTTGTCAAGATGGTCAGACGTGCTCATTGGGGTCGCCATGGCTTTGGCGTTGTCCATTTCAAATCGTTTTAGGAGCTCCTTGCAATACTTAGCTTGGCAAATGAACGTGCCATCTTTCATTTGCTTGACTTGGAGTCCCAAAAAGAATGTGAGCTCGCCCATCATTGACATTTCAAATTCGCTAGTCATTAGCGATGAGAATTCCTTGCACAAAGACTCATTAGTAGCACCGAATGTAATATCGTCCACATAAACTTGAACCAAAAGGATGTTATTGTTTTTACTCTTGATAAAAAGTGTGGTGTCTACCTTTCCCCTTTGGAAACCACTATCCAAAAGAAATTTAGTCAAACGTTCGTACCAAGCACGAGGTCCTTGTTTAAGACCGTAGAGCGCTTTCTTGAGTTTGAAGACATGATCGGGAAACTCAAAGTCTTCGAACCCCGGGGGCTGGTCAACATACACTTCCTCTTGAATAAAACCATTGAGGAAGGCGCTCTTAACATCCATTTGATAAAGTTTAAAATCCATAGACGAAGCAAAAGCAAGAAGTAAACGAATAGCTTCTAAACGTGCTACGGGTGCATAGGTTTCTTCAAAATCAATGCCTTCTTCTTGATTGTAGCCTTTAGCTACGAGCCTAGATTTGTTTCTAGTGATTATTCCATTTTCATCAAATTTGTTACGAAACACCCATTTCGTACCAATAATCGTACGATCATCGGGCCTTGGCACCAATTCCCAAACGTCATTCCGTTTGAATTGGTTTAGCTTGTCTTGCATAGCCAAGGTCTAATGTTCATCGTTTATTGCTTCGGAAATGGTTGTAGGTTCAATTTGAGAAACAAAAGCCATGTGACCTACGGTGTCCCTAAGAGAATTACGAGTACTTACCCCGCGGTTGATGCTGCCGATTACCTGGTCAAGTGGATGGTTCTTGTGCGTTCTCCAAGCGATGGGAAGCTCGGTTTCCTCTTGTTCATGGGCTTCCTTTTGTTCTTCTTTGTCCGCTTGGTCCTCATTTTCGACCATCACTTGAGGTGTTTCCTCAGGTTGTGGTTGCGGGTTGGTGTATAATGGCGTGTCTTCTTCATCGTCTTCAACGTGTAATCTTTCGAGTGAATCTACAAGATCATCACAAATAGCCTTTCTCGCCAAGCGAGCATTATCTTCGGAAAATACAACATGAGGGGATTCCTCAATAGTCAAAGTGCATTTATTAAAAACTCTATAGGCCTTGCTACGTAGAGAATAACCAAGAAAAATCCCTTCGTCCGACTTGGCATCAAATTTTCCCAAGTTATCTTTGCCGTTATTATG
This sequence comes from Cuscuta australis, assembly GCA_003260385.1. Lineage (NCBI taxonomy): Eukaryota > Viridiplantae > Streptophyta > Magnoliopsida > Solanales > Convolvulaceae > Cuscuta > Cuscuta australis. The sequence continues at coordinate 851,262 of NQVE01000039.1, forward strand.
AATAAAACATTTGCAACCAAAGACTCGAAGATGGGAAAGGTTTGGCTTTATTCCTTTGTATAATTCATAGGGCGTTTTCATGAGTATCGGTCGAATGACGGCTCGGTTTAACACATAGCTCACGGTACTCACGAAATCCGCCCAAAAATACTTAGGAATTTTTGCCTCATTGATCATAGTTCTGGCCATCTCTTCAAGACATCTATTTTTACGTTCCACCACTCTATTTTGTTGTGGTGTACGTGTGGCTGAGAAGTTATGATCAATGCCAAGTTCGTCACACAAATCTGAAAACAGATTTCGTTCGAACTCTCCCCCATGGTCGCTTCTTATGGCTACTATGGTTGTGTCTTTTTCATTTTGAACTTTCTTTAGAAAATTTTTGAAAACGTGAAATGCCTCACTTTTATGAGTTAGAAACAAGGTCCATGTAAACCTAGAGTAGTCATCGACAATCACAAACGCAAAGTAATTGCCACCAAAACTTTTCGTTCTAGAAGGACCAAAAAGATCAATGTGCAAAAGTTGAAGCGGTCTAGAAGTTGAAACAACGTTCTTAGACTTAAACGAAGCCCGAACTTGCTTCCCTTTTTGACATGCATCACATATGGCGTCTTTTTCAAACTTAAGTTTTGGAATGCCAATTACTAAGTCTTGTGAAACCAATTTGTTCAAAAGGTTCAGGTTCATATGAGCTACCCTTCGGTGCCATAACCAAGTGCCTTCCTCTTTACTCATGAGGCACTTAGCAAAGCCGGAGGGAGATTTGTCTAAGTTAACCATATAAATGTTATTGATTCTATCACCACGTAGAATGACCTTATTGTCACTAAGGTGTTCTACTGTGCATGATTTTGAATCGAAGGTCACACGGTTTCCCTTGTCACATAATTGACTTATGCTCAAGAGATTGTGTTTAAGACCTTTAACAAGCAAGACATTATCTATAGAGAAGTTTTTAGATTTACCTACTGAACCAATGCCGATGATCCTTCCCTTGCTATTATCTCCAAAAACTACGTTTCCTCCTTTAGCGGGTTTGATTTGGAGAAACTTGGATGCATCCCCGGTCATGTGCTTGGAGCATCCGCTATCAAGGTACCAAAGTACACTTGATGCCTTCAAGCACACCTATGAAACACATCAATGAGTTTTAGGTACCCAATTTACGTTGGGTCCTCGGGTGTTAGGTGTGTGATGGTAGTCTGCTTGATTTTGTGATAGGTGCCTATGCCTAGTGTAGCACACGGGAGCAATATGGCCTATCTTATTACATAAATGGCAAACTACATTGGGGTTGTACATATGCCTAGGTTCATAATAGTTCGAAGGCTTAACCATTTTGTTCCTATTTTGTGAAAACGATGGTTTTTGGAAATTTTGAAACTGGCCTTTTCTAGGTGTTCTAGTATTATTTCTTCTAATTTGATAAAATTCATTTTTATGCACAAAATCATTTTTCTTAGGTTGTCTACCATGACCATTTTCATTCCTAGGTTTTAGTCTAGGTTGTCTAGTGTCCTTAGGTTGACTAGGTTTTCTATTACCTTGATTTTTAGGTTTCTTATGTTGAACCTTAGATGATTGTCTAGGTGGTGGCTCAACATTATCTTTAGCTTTATTTTTATCAAAACCTATTCCTTCCTTAGAAAAATGCATAGTGTCAAGAAGTAGATTTAAGTCTTTGTGAGGAGTATTAAATTTCTTGACCGTGCTCTCAAGTTTAGCGACTTGCTCTTTTAAAGTTTTACAAGACCCACATTCACTTGATGAGCTTTCTGGTTTGTCAGCGCTTCTTTTTCCAAAAAAAATTGTTTTCTTGTTTAAGTATTTCATTTTCTTTTTCCAATTTTTCAAAATTGTTTTCAAGTGAGGAAAGACGTTTCTTCAAAGATTTATTTGTTTTAGAAGCGCTAACAAATTCCTTATAAAGTTCATGAAGTGCTTCTTGCATTTCTTCAAAAGTATAGGAGTCGGAAGAAATGGTACATACCTCTTGGACGTCGTCGTTTTGATCTTCGTGCGCCATGAGGCAGAGATTTGCAGCTTCGTCCTCCTCTTGGTCGGTTGATTCGTCTCCGGAATCGCCACCCCAAGAGATGTAAGACCTTTGCTTCTTGAAGCCGGGCTTGTCCTTGCCGTGTTTGGCTTTTGGACACCTTGGCTTGATGTGGCCAATCTCGCCACAGCTATAGCACTTGAGAGGACCGTCGTGCTTCCTTCCCTTCCGCTCAAATTCCTTCTTCATAAACTTATGGAACTTCTTGATGACAAGTCCAAATTCGTTGTCGTCATCGCTTGAAACCTCCTCTACGATCTCCTTGGATGCTTTGAGCGCTATTCCTTCTTCTTTCGTTCATCCAAAGACGGGGTTAGAATAGTAGATTCATAAGTTTTGAGGTTACCTCTTAGCCCGTCGATGGTGACATTGGAGACTCCGATGGACTCGTAGATTGCATCGGCTTTTGACCTCCATTCGGGTGTGAGACTTCGTAGGATTTTCCTCACGAGATCCTTGTTGGCATAAGTCTTTTTGAGAACATGAAGGTCGTTGATGATCTTTGAGAACCGGTCGAACATGTCATCGATTTTCTCACCTTCTTTCATTCGGAACATTTCGTATTCTTGAGCGAGAAAATCGATCTTGGCTTCACGAACTTGATCAGTACCTTCGTACGTCACTTCAAGCTTGTCCCACATCTCCTTGGCGGTTGTGCAGCAGGAGATTTTCCGGTAGTCATCGGGGTTGACCGCATAATATAGCATATTGATGGCCTTTGCATAATTCTGAATCTTCTTGATGTCCTCGGCATCAAACTCATCTTCGGTCTTGGGGATCAACTTGTCGTCAACTTTCTTCATCGGGATTTCCTCTCCATTTTTGATGACCAACCATAATTGGAAGTTGGTGGAACGGATATATGTTCTCATCCGTTCCTTCCAATAGGAATAGTTGGTGCTGTCAAAGAGTGGTGGCCTAGAAGTTGATTGACCTTCTCCAATTCCTGCATAGAGATTTCTAGAAGAAGAACCCATGATCGCTTTACTCTCAAACGGTTAAGTTTGGACGCGAGTTAGGCTCCGATACCAATTGTTAGAATAATAGACCAACGCTAGAGGGGGGGGGGGTGAATAGCGTTTGATCAAGAAATCGCAGGAATAAAAAATGAATAAACGAGAAGTAAAGAGAAGAGTAAGAGGCACACCGATTTTACCCTGGTTCACCACAACTTGTGGCTAATCCAGCCTCCTGAGAGACTCTCTCGAGCTACACTACTATCTCGTTAAGCTTAACAGTGCTTAACAAACCCGTACAACTTGAGAGTTTGAGTCACACGAACCTCAACGAACCTTCGAAGGAAACAACCCTTCCTTCGAACAACAAGAGAAATAATTTCTCTTGTCAAGTGTCTAAGAACACTAAATGTAGGATCGTTTTCTCTGGAACTTCCTAGTGGGTCACCCATCCTGGGACTACTTCCGTTCCAGCACGCTTAACTACAGAGTTTTGAAGTTAAAGAGGTGCCAAATGCTTCCTAAAACCAATTGGTGATAGGGAGGTGGACACTTTGTATTTAACCACATCTCTCTGTAGCCCCAATCCGAGGTAGATTCCTATAGGGCACCCCCTATTGTTCACTACGGCAGTGCGGAGCCCCACTACTGAGCGGTGGATGGACAGGAGGGGCTTCGCAAGCTACACGACTCATGTACCTCGTCAGGTTGGGCTGTCAATACCCGATACCGTGACAAGCACAGTAGCGAATCCCTAAGGGTGATCGATGGTCCCCATAAGACCAACACTAGAAAAAATTGAACTGGAAAAAAATGGAAGGAAGTGGAAGAAATTAGATAAAACCGGAAAAATAGAAAAAAATGGAAAATCTAAAAAAAGAACTATAAGAAATTTATTTAAGTTTATTTTTTTATTATTCTCATTCTAATTGTTGTTGTTATAATTATTTTTATTGTTATTATTATATTCCTCACGTAACTCACGTTATCTTAATCAATGTCTTTAAGATAAAAAGTATTGTCATATTTCATACAAAAAATCAAATTTTATAAAAACAATTAATTAGAATATAAAGTTTGCATAAATATTAAAATGTTAAATTTTGAAAAGCTATTGTGGTTACATTGCACCTTAATTTATTTATGCAGTATTTATTATAAAAAATATTTTTGTAATCACACTTTATATATTACAAGATTTTATTATAAATATCAAACATGTCACAAAATGTGATCAAATCTATTTTTTTAATGATTGAGATTGCTTTGCACTGTAACTCTTCCTTTCGAAATAAAAGTATAAAACTCACATTTGGTACATTTTTATGTTTTACTCTAGATTAGTTTAATATTTTTCTCTAAAATGTTTATTTGACTTTCAAATTTTTTAATAAAAAATTTAAAAATGTTTTTCTCATATTAATTTAGAGGAGTGTGAGTTGTAAAACTAGTGACATGTAAAAAATAAAGAAAATGAAATAATTTATAAACTATAGTTATGAACATAATAGTGTTAATAATAATACCACACCAAAGGAAGATGTCTGTCACCACTGGAAGCAAATGATTAAGGTGCGTGATTTTTTTTAACACATGTCACTTGGTGGAGAGTACAGTATAGGATTAAAGAAGGCTATAATTGGCAAAGTAAGGAAGCTCAGGAGGTGGAATGGTCTAAGTGGGTGTGGAACAAATTTACCCCACCCAAGGCCAGTTTCATTCTTTGGCTAGCTATGCAAAATAGACTTCTTACTAAAGACAGAATCCAAGTTTGAAAGAATATTCAAATTACTTGTAGGATATGTGATATGGATGCAGAAAGGATAGATCACCTGTTTTGCCTCTGTCCGTTTGCGAAGAGGATATACTGTGCTATTGAAACCAGGTATGGAATCAAAATATCTGGAGATACCCTGATACAAACGGGAAGAAAGCTTATGTAGGGCGAAAGGGAAAAATGTTGCTCCTAAAGAGGTTGTAGACAACATTTTTTTCACTGTAAATAGTTTTTTGATGTATAAGAATAGCAAAGGACAGTAGTTTTGTAAAGTTTGCCTGTTTGTTTAAACTTTTGATTGGTTTTGATTATATTGAAGGAGGATTTCTATTAAAAAAATAATACTCCGTAATAATGAAGATAATACTACTACTAATTATTATTATTATAATGATAATAATAATAATCGCATTAAAAATATATCATTTTTAGAATAATTGTTTGGTGATTAGAAAGAGTTTGAAGAAAATGAATAAAAAAACAGAAGAAACTAGAAGTTAAGAGTTAGATATATTTTTTATTCTCGGTAGTGAATTTCAATTGTAAATTATGTTTTCTCAACTTACCTTTCACAATAGGTGTGTTGGAAATTTGGGAGGAACGGTGACGTTGCGAAATATGGTTGGAAAAGGGAAATGCAAAATAATAAGATATAAAAAAATCAATAAATAAAGAAAATGTAGGTATGTAGCGCATTGATAAGGTTCCTTTCTCGACATCCAAAAAAGTTGTTTTATTAGAAGTCCCAAAAAAGTTAATCTTTATAATTTTAAAAGTTATTTAAAAAATTCTTGACAATTTTGAATTTTGTTGGGCATCAATCTAAATTGTGTGTTTTTGTTTAATCCAACTAGTATCACACCCGTGCGTTGCACGGGTCATTTTTACGTCATTAAATTAAGATCATTTTTAATACTAAAAAAATGAGATGTAATAGAATATACAGATTATATTATTTTACGGTACAAAACATTGTTGTTTTACAAATTTCGAAAGACTTCTTTGTATACTACATTATTCGTACAATTTGTGAGAACATTGTATTCGTTGCATATCAAAATTTTCAATCCACTACGATTAGTTACTCTTGAAACTGCAACATACAGTTGTCCATGACTAAACAACGGTTTTCGTAACAATAATCCAACATGTTTTAGAGATTGTCCCTGACTCTTGTTAATCGTCATTGCGTATAAAGTAACCACAGAGAATTGTCTTCTCTGAAACTTGAATGAAATTCTTGTATCAAATGATGTTAATGATAATCTTGCAAGCACACTAAAAATATTGTATCCCCCGAAAACTTTCAAAAAATATGGATTTTACTTTTGAATTTATATATAGGCATTTTCATTACCAAATAATAAATGCTAAATTATTTGTCTTACTTTGATTATATTGTATATAGTGTTCAATAACATATTTCATATATTTTTTATAAACTCATTTAAAAATATTACATTGAAGATAATTTACAAAATCAACAAAAAATTTGTTCGATCCCGTGCGTGGCACAGGGTGATTGGTAGTTTTTGTGCTTTGAAAATTGCGCAATACCTTGACTCTCATCACTAAATAAACATCATTTTCTTGCAAATTTTCTTTGAATGTGCGTATATTAGAATATCTGATCTGAGCATGGATTCGATCGCCCTAACAACAAATGGAAAATGTTTACATATAATAAAATTCAAAGTTTTTTAAAAAGATTTTTATGTAAAATATAAAATAATGAATTACTAACCTCTGAATCGTGAAAAATAACATCAAATGATTCTGCCCCTGAGAATGGGCAGGAACATGATAAACTCCTATCGCTCTAAGTTTCATCATCAATAGCGCTGACTTTTCATCAACATTTTTTAATGCGGTTAAGATCCCCATCCTCGTAGAAAAGGTGATGTTGAAGTACTGAATAAAAACACACGTTGAATTATCTTACTACGAAGGGTCTAGAAAGAACCGTATTTATAGTATATAATTTTAAAAGGCTAATTATAGTAGTAAGAGTTTATTTTTTAAACAAATTTTTTTATTTTGGAAACGGAAAGTTTTTTGTTTTCAAGAAATTTTTGAAAAGGTAAGTATATTTAAATGGTAAGAATATGTAATTCTTACCTTTTTGCTTTTATATTTTTGAAACAGATTTTTGTTTTTCTTTCAAAACCAATTTCCACTATATTTTTATTTTTGAACCATTAGCCTTTATTGGCGTGTATTAATAGCCTTTTATTAATACCATGTAAACATCACAATTACCATATGTAATGGCATAACATCTCTTGAAACGGAAATAAAAAAATTTTGAACAAAAATTTTAATTTTTTTAATTTTTAAACAATTTTTTTTCTTTCCAAACAAATTTCCATTCTATTTTTATTTTTCAACATTTACCGGATTAATACCCTTTTATTGGCGTGAAAAGAAATTGGGTTGAACATTTACGTAATAAAATATTATTGGAACGGAAATTAATAGCTTTTTATTACTTACCATGTAAACTAAACAATGACCATATGTAATGGCATAACATCTCTTGAAATGGAAATTTAAAAATTTTAAAAGGATATTTTTTATTTTTGAAACAAAATTTTTTTCTTTCCAAATTTACGGTATTAATAGCCTTGATTGGCGTGTATTAATGCCTTTTATTACTTACCATGTAAACATCAGAATTACCATATGTAATGGCATAACATCTCTTGAAATGGAAATTGAAAATTTTTAAACGTAAATTTTAATATTTTTTTTGAAACATAATTTTTTTCTTTCCAAACAAATTTCCATTCTATTTATATTTTTCAACATTTCCGATATTAATATCCTTTTATTGGCGTGAAAAAAAATTGGGTTGAACATTTACGTAAAAAAATATTATTGGAACAGAAATTATTAGCCTTTTATTACTTACCATGTAAACTAAACAATTACCATATGTAATGGCATAACATCTCTTGAAACAGAAATTTAAAAAATTTAAAGGGATTTTTTTATTATTTTTGGAACAGAATTTTTGTCTTTCCAAATTTATGGTAATAATAGTCTAGATTGGCATGTACTAATAGCCTTTTATTATTTACCATGTAAACATCACAATTACCATATGTAATGGTGTAACACTTCTTGAAACAGAAATTGAAAATTTTTAAACGAAAAGTTTAATGTTTTTTTTTGAAACAGAATTTTTTTTCCTTCCAAACAAATTTCCATTTTATTTATATTTTTCAACATTTACGGTATTAATACCCTTTTATTGGTGTGAAAAAAATTGGGTTGAGCTTTTACCTAATAAAAATATTATTGGCACGGAAGTTGATAGCCTTTTATTACGTACCATGTAAACTAAACAATTACCATATGTAATGGTATAACGTCTCTTGAAACGGAAATTTAAAAATTTTAAATGGATTTTTTTATTATAGAAACAGAATGTTTTTCTTTCCAAATTTACGGTATTACTAGCCTTGATTAACGTTAGACCTGGCAAAATAGAACCGGAACCGATTACCCGAACCGAAATATCTGAAACCGAAACCGGAATGACCCGAAAAATGAAGATCCGATCTATAACCGAAAACCCGAAATAATCCGAATCGAACCCAAACCGAACGAAATAATTCATATCCGATTTAAATCCGAAACTGATTAGATCCGAAACCGATAATATCCGAACCAATTAAACCCGAAACCGATTAGATCCGAACTCGATAATACCCGAAACCGATAAAATCCGAAACCGATTAGATCTGAAACCGATAATATCCGAACCCGATTAGAACTAAATTCGATAAATTCAGAACTATGTTTGCCTTTCAATAAGCATATTATATTTTTAAATTTTTACTTTTATTTTACCATTTGAACTAATTACATTACTTGCTCATTCCCTCATAAAATTGATTATCTTCTTGAAAAAAAGTACAAAATTTTATGCCTTAAATTTGTTATATGTAGAAACTAAAGATAAGTTATACATATAAATGATAACGCACAAACAAATAAAATTTCCGTAATTTTTAAATAGTGAAGTGTGATATATTCTTTTTGGGACGAAAGGAATATATGATGAATTGTATGGAATAACTAGATTTTATCATAATTTCATCTCATTACAATAAATTTTATTGGTTTGAGAGTTAATTTGATTAGTTTCAAACCAATTCACTCAATATTAGTCAATAAAATTAGATGCTAGTGTTAGCATTTCGAAAAGACTCTCTAGCGGCAACCTTTGCTGTTATCATTTTCAAATTTGATCTACACCATTACATTTAGGTGTAAAATTAATTATATTTGACTCTATTAAATTTAATTTTCTCTATTTTCAACCAAATGTACTCAATAATTTACAAATTTTGCACTCAATTGAATTAAATTCACTTAATTTCACCCAATTTTACTCAATTTTTACCACATTGTATTCAAATGGAACATAAGACTATTTGAATTTATCTTTTATCCTTTCATTTATGTACATAAGTATATTACGGAGTAGTAGATGTAAGAAAAAATTGATATCTCAAAACTAAATTTTAAAATCAATTTAATTATATTAAATTTATATCATAATTAAATATATATGTTTTCATAATTTGTAGTCCAAATTTGTAAAATATGACTAAAAAGTAAAAACGGGAAGATTATTTAGGGTAGAGATAATATAACTAGAAAAAATACAAAATAATATGAGGTATTGAATTGATGATAGATTGATAAATGTGATAAAACATAAAAAGAAACACAAATAGTTAAATTTTAATTAGAAAATAATATATATCCAAAATATTTTTGATCCGAAACCGAAATATATCCGAACTGAACTAGACCCGAAACCGAAATATGTTAGACAAAAGTGCAACTCTAGAGGGGGGGTGAATAGAGTTGATTTCAAGAATGTACGTTTTTCGTAAAAATTATCGCAGGAAAAAGTAAGGAGAGTAAGGGAAAGAAGAACACCGGGATTTATACTGGTTCACCACCTCGTGGCTAGTCCAGTCCTCCGAGAGACTCTCTCGAAAGTCCTACTAATCTTCAAGCTTCAACGGGTGCTTGAAAAACCGGTACAACTTGAGAACTTGAATCACACAAGCCTCACTTTCTTACAACAACAAGACTTGAGTCACACAAGTCTTAAGAACAACACTCAAATGAGATTGAGTTTACAACACAAGAATGAAAGCTCACACAATTGAGCAAAGTAGTGTTGAAAGATTTAAGCTCTATGGATGACAACTTCTATAGCACTCAAAGAAAAAATATTTCTAACTCTCAAAAATAATATTTTGATGAGGAAGATGAAGCAAAGGATGAATAGCTCAAAGAAATATATTGGAGTGCAAGAGGTGTGTCTTGAAATGAAGGAGAATGAGGGATTAAATAGGCTGAGGAAAATAAAGCCGTTGAAGAAAGCTGATGTTATGTACCAGAGAGAATTAATCGATTAAATTAGGAATTTTAATCGACTAAAGTGTACAGAAGCGAAAAGCCTGAAAAGAAAGCTGAATAATAATCGATTAAATGAAGGCAAATAATCGATTAGGAGGTTCGGTACTAACTAATCGATTAATGGAGGATAAATAATCGATTATTGTTCAAAAATGAGCAGCCCTACTGAAAGGCTTAAAAATCGATTAAAATGAAGCAAAAAATCGATTAGGAGGTTCTGTCCAAGCTAATCGAGTAGTGTCGACTTGACCCCGTTTGAACTCATGGTCCAAAAGAAATTTGCTTAACCGTTCATACCAAGCACGAGGTGCTTGTTTGAGACCGTAAAGCGCCTTTTTGAGTTTGAAGACATGTTCGGGAAACTCATAGTCTTCGAAACCCGGGGGTTGTTCGACATACACTTCCTCTTGAATGATACCATTAAGGAAGGCACTTTTAACATCCATTTGATAAAGTTTAAAATCCATTGTAGATGCAAATGCAAGCAATAAACGAATAGCTTCTAAACGTGCAACCGGTGCATAAGTTTCTTCATAATCAATGCCTTCTTCTTGATTGTAGCCTTTAGCTACAAGCCTAGCTTTGTTTCTAGTGATTACTCCATTTTCGTCGAGTTTGTTACGAAACACCCATTTTGTGCCAATAACGGAATGATCATTAGGTCTATGCACCAATTCCCAAACATCATTGTGTTTAAATTGGTTAAGCTCCTCTTGCATTGCCATAGACCAATGTTCATCATTAATAGCATCCAAAACGGTTGTTGGTTCAATTTGAGAAACAAAGGCCATGTGATTAATTGTGTTCCTAAGAGAATTACGAGTAGAAACTCCCTGCGTTATTTCACCAATAACGTTGTCAATCGGGTGGTTCTTCAATGTTCTCCACTCCTTAGGAAGCTCCGTTTGTTCCTGCGTTTTCTCTTCTTCCGGTTCCTTTTCCTTAACGATTTCTTCATCATCATCATAAGAACCTGCAACATTATCAACAATACCTTTCTTCGCCAAGTGAGCATCAAATTCATCAAAGACAACATGAATAGATTCCTCTACGGTCTTAGTACGCTTGTTGAACACTCTATATGCCTTACTACGAAGAGAATAACCTAAGAAAATTCCTTCATCCGACTTAGCATCAAATTTTCCCAAGTTATCTTTTCCGTTATTATGAATAAAAACTTTACATCCAAAGACATGAAAATAGGAAAGGTTAGGCTTTCTTCCTTTGTAAAGTTCATAGGGCGTTTTCTTGAGTATCGGTCTAATGACGGCTCGGTTTAACACGTAGCACGCGGTACTCACGGCATCCGCCCAAAAATATTTAGGAAGGTTTGCCTCATTGAGCATAGTTCTAGCCATCTCTTCAAGAGATCTATTTTTCCGTTCAACCACTCCATTTTGTTGTGGTGTACGGGGGGCCGAGAAGTTATGCTCAATGCCTAATTCGTCACATAAGGCATCAAAACCATCTTGATCGAATTCTCCCCATGATCACTTCTTATGGATGAAATGTGACAATCTTTTTCATTTTGAACTAATTTAATGAATTTCTTAAAAGCATTAAGTGCATCATACTTATGAGCAAGAAAGAGTGTCCATGTAAACCTCGAATAGTCATCAACAATGACAAAGCCAAAGTAATTACCTCCTAAACTCATGGTCCTTGAAGGTCCAAAAAGGTCCATGTGCAAAAGTTGTAATGGCCTAGTCGTAGAAATAACGTTCTTTGACTTAAATGAGGCCCTTACTTGCTTCCCCTTTTGACATGCATCACAAATTAGATTCTAATGAAGTACAACTAGAACATGTAGAAGAAGAAGTAGTTGAAGGTTCTTGTGGCCTTTTTCCAAAAGATATAATTTCTTGTTTAAGTTTATCATTTATATTTTTGAGTTCTTTTACATCCTTCTCAAAAATCAGGATTTTTTGTTTAACTTCATTATTTTCTTTGGAAGCCTTTTTGAACATTCCTACTAAATCTTCTATAATGCAAGCAACATCATTATGAGTTAAAGAATCATTGGGAGAAGGTTCTTGATCACTTACCTCTTTTGATGTATCACCATCTTCAATGGCCATGAGACATAAGTTGGCCACTTCCTCCGTTTCTGAGTCTTCACTCCCGGAGCCGTCGTTCTCCCAAGAGATGTAGGCACGTTGCTTCTTCGGTGCCCTCTTGTCCTTCTCGTTCTTGAGCTTCGGACACATTGGTTTGATGTGTCCAATTTCACCACACCCATAGCATTTGGGTGGAGTGTTCTTCTTGGCTCCCTTCTTGAGCATCATCTTCTTGAATTTTCGGACAAAGAGTCCGAGGTCGGTGTCGTCGCTGTGATCATCTTCTTCATCAACGTTGTTGTGGGTTGATGTTGTTACGGGTAGAGCAATAGACCTCTTGTTCCTCTCTTCAACCACCTTTGAGAGTTGGGTGGTTTCGTAGGTAATAAGATTACCTCGAAGAGCATCATAGGTCGTTGTTTGGAAGTCACGACCTTCTTCGATTGCGTCCACCTTTGAACGCCATTTGGGGGATAGGCTTCGTAGCACCTTTCTCATGAGCTCTCGGTCGGTGTAGGTCTTCCCGAGAAGATTGAGAGGATTAATGATGTTAGAGAACCTCTCAAACATTTCCTCAATCTTCTCGTTTTCCTTCATTGAGAAGAGTTCGTACTCGTGAGTAAGATGGTCGATTTTGGCCTCCCAAACCTGCGCGGTTCCTTCGTAGGTGACCTCCAATTTCTCCCACATTTGTTTTGCGGTTTCACACCGCGAAATTTTGCGGTAGTCATCCGCATTAACACCGCAATAAATCATGTTTATTGCCTTTGCGTTGAGCTCCATCTTTTTGCAATCTTCGTCGGTGAACTCATCTTCGGTTTTGGGAACGTTGACTTCACCGACTTTCTTCATCGGGACTCCGCATCCGTTCTTCACAATTAACCATAACTTGTAGTCGTTGGGTTGGATAAAGATTCTCATCCTCTCCTTCCTATACGAGTAGTTTGTTCCATCGAACAAAGGTGGCCTCGTGGTTGATTGTCCCTCGGTCACTCCTGCGTTGAACATCCTTGATGCCATTTGATCTTTTAGTTCCTGAAAAAATAACGTATTCGAAGAACTTCCTGCTCCGATACCAATTGTTAGACAAAAGTGCAACTCTAGAGGGGGGGTGAATAGAGTTGTTTTCAAGAATGTACGTTTTTCGTAAAAATTATCGCAGGAAAAAGTAAGGAGAGTAAGGGAAAGAAGAACACCGGGATTTATACTGGTTCACCACCTCGTGGCTAGTCCAGTCCTCCGAGAGACTCTCTCGAAAGTCCTACTAATCTTCAAGCTTCAACGGGTGCTTGAAAAACCGGTACAACTTGAGAACTTGAATCACACAAGCCTCACTTTCTTACAACAACAAGACTTGAGTCACACAAGTCTTAAGAACAACACTCAAATGAGATTGAGTTTACAACACAAGAATGAAAGCTCACACAATTGAGCAAAGTAGTGTTGAAAGATTTAAGCTCTATGGATGACAACTTCTATAGCACTCAAAGAAAAAATATTTCTAACTCTCAAAAATAATATTTTGATGAGGAAGATGAAGCAAAGTATGAATAGCTCAGGGAAATATGTTGGAGTGCAAGAGGTGTATTGAAATGAAGAAGAATGAGGGATTAAATAGGCTGAGAAGAATAAAGCCGTTGAAGAAAGCTGATGTTCTGTACTAGAGAGAATTAATCGATTAAATTAGGAATTTTAATCGATTAAAGTGTACAGAAGCGAAAAGCCTGAAAAGAAAGCTGAATAATAATCGATTAAATGAAGGCAAATAATCGATTAATAGGCTCTGTTCGAACTAATCGATTAATTGCTGAGAAATAATCGATTATTGTTCAAAAATGAGCAGCCCTACTGAAAGGCTTAAAAATCGATTAAAATGAAGCAAAAAATCGATTAGGAGGTTTTGTCCAAGCTACTAAAAAAATCGATTAAGAATTCAAACCTGAGAAATTGCACTCGATCTAATCGATTATTTTAAGGGAAATAATCGATTAAAATGAAAATAATGCGCAAACACAAAGGGCCCAAGCCAAGTGCGATTGGAAGCACTTTGGCTTCTAACTCGTTGTTTGGGACAACGAGAATAAGAAGGCTCCTACGATTATATCTCCCTTATTCAATAAATTTGAGTAGGGGAGAGAAAAAGAGAGTCCAAAAATTATTTTGTGTGTCAAACAATACACGAAAAAAAATTTAAAGTATATTTTTCTCACCAAAGAAAATTGTGTAACTTTAAGAAAATGTTTAAAGAAATTTTGACACACTTATTTTGAGATTGACTCACTAAAATATTTTAGACAGAGAAAAAATGATTTTTCAACTGACTTAAAAACAATTTTTATCCTCAGAAATTAAATTGTTTTGTGCGCAAGATATTGTCATCCTTACAAGAATCCTAGACACAATAAAAATTAAAAAGTCTTCGGAGTCTTCACATCACTTCGAAAAACTGCGTTGGGGGACCGTTGATTTTTATCCCGTAACTTTCTTGATACACCTCTTTTCTTTTCTCGGTACGAAAAGTAAATTTTCGATCATCGTTTGAATTTCATCATCCTGTTTGTCATTTATCAAAACAAAAATATTCCAGAAAAATAATAAAGGGGTTTGAACTCATGTCCAACAAAATATACCTGACTCGAATTGTATCCGAACCAAAATTTATCCGAACCGATTTATAACCGAACCGTATCTAAACCGACTCGAATCCGAACCGAACCGAAAAATGTATAGAACCAAAATCAAATCCGAACAGAAATTTAACCGATCCGAACCGAACCGAACCAATTATAACATATAACCGAAAGATATCCAAACCGAAAAAATCCAGTCCAAAACCGATCCGATTGCCACCTGTAATTGGCGTGCATTAATTGCCTTTTATTACTTTCCATGTAAACATCACAATTACCATATGTAATAGCATAACATCTTTTAAAACGGAAATTTAAAATTTTTAAATGAAAATTTTAATTTTTTTTTAATAGTATTTTTTTCGTTCCAAACAAATTTCAACTCTATTTATATTTTTCAACATTTACGGTATTAATACCATTTTATTAATGAAATAAAATATTATTGGAACGGAAATTAATAGGCTTTTATTACTTACCATGTAAATTAAACATTACCATATGTAATGACCTAAAATATGGGCGGGAAAACCATTACCCCACATCACCTCTTTTTAAATAAAGTATGGATATGGATGGATATTTAGAGCATGTTCTTTAGGAATGGAAAAAAAGAGTTTGATGTTGGAAGAAACTGGAATAATTAGAAGAAATTGGAAGGAATAGGACGAAACTAGAAAAAACTGGAAGGAACTGGAAAAAAATGGAAGGAAATGGAAGAAAATGGAAAAAAATGGAAGGAACTGGAAAAACTTCAAAAAATTGGAAAACCTGAAAAAAACTTTAAAAAAATTTATTTTAAATTCTTGTTTTTATAAATAATAATAATAATAATAATAATAATAATAATAATATTATTATTATTATTATTATTATCATCATCATCATAATCATCATCATCACGTTATCTTAATGAATGCTTTTAAGATACCAAAAAGGTATTGTTGTTTTCAAATACAAAAAACTACTTTTGAAAAAAAAATAATTATAGTACTCCGTATGAAGTTAGCATAAATATCAAAATATTAAATTTTAAAAAGTTTTTGTGGTAGCGTTGCACCTCAATTTATTTATGCAGCATTTATTATAAATAATATATTTGTAATTATATTTTATATATTACAAGATTTTGTTTTAAATATCATGCATGTCACATAATGTAATCAAACCTATTTTTTCTTTCATGATTGTCATTTTATTTTCATTAAAGTCCTATTTTTTGGAATAAAGACATAGAACTTGTTTTTTTTTAAGATTTTTTATGTTTTACTCCAAATTTAGTCATTTTCTCTAAACTATTTTGACATACAATTTTTTTAAATAAAAATTAGAAAAATGAGCAAATATTAAGAAATAAAGTGAAATGTGAGAGGTCTTATATAAAGTTAAATTATTAAAAGATTCTATGTCACTATTTTATCCATAATTTTTTTAAATATACTTTAACATATTGATGATTTCTTGTTTTATCATGTAGATTAATATACAACAAATTGTATTATTCATATTAAAAGTTGAAAAAATGAGTGTGAATCGTAAAAATAGTGAGATAAAAAAATAATTTATAAACTATATCATTTTTAGAGTAATTAGTTGGGGAGTAGAATGAGTTTGAAGAAAATGAGAATAGTTGGAAGAAACTAGAAGTAACTGGAAGAACTGGAAGTAACTAGAAAGAACCGGAAGAAACTGGAAGTTAAGAGTTCAAGCCCTAAATAATAGGCTCTTAAAAGTATTTTTTGTTAAGTATATTATTTTACTCCCTCCGTCCCACAAAACCATTTCCTTTGTTTTTTCATCCGTCCCAAAAAACCCTTTTCTTTTCTATGAAAAAGTCATTTTTATCCCTATTAATTCTTAACCTACCTATCATATTACACATTTTCTCTATTAATCTACTCTCTGACTACCCATCTCATCTTACTTTATCCATCACATAGAAAGGCATTTTTGGAAGTTAACACCAAAATACATTCTCCTTAAATCCTTTAAAAGTCAAAAAGGGAAGTTTTTTAAGGGACGAAGGGAGTATAATACAAACAATATATAGTAGACCAGAACATGAATATTCGGTAAAACACGGCCGGTCTCAAGCATAGGCAATGTCATCAATGGGTCGCGTTCGGGGGGAATCACGACATTTCTAAATCGTACCAGTTTAGCCAACAGGTCTTGATATTATATATTTTCTTTGCCCCGTAAACTTTCCAATTTTCTCATCTTACATGTCTCATAAAATATTTAAATGTGGTATAAATGGATACAATTTTCTTTATTTTCTTAAATAAATGCACACAATTGTTTTATTTTCTTAAATCTAACCAAACTTATCCCAACTAACCTCTATGCCCTACCTGTTTTGGCATTTCTTGAACTTCACTCATTTCAATTGTCGTCGTTTCAATTTAGTCAAAGTTTTATGACTTCTCTTCCCAAAAGTCAAAATAGGAAATGTTTTGCGAGATAGAAAAAGTACTAGATTTAGAGTTGTTCTTTAGGATTGGAAAAAAAGAGCTAGATGCTGGAAGAAACTGAAAGTTAAGAGTTTAAGCTCTAAAGAACATGCTCTTAGAGTTATTGAGTCTTGATATCGGGTGAGGTATACCCTTATAAAAGTTAATGCTCTAGGCACGTAGTGAAAATACTCTAAAAGAAAAATATATCCAAATTAAATAATATAAAACAATACTAGAAAATTTTTCAAATAATAGAGGGAATAAAAATTAATAATCCGAACTTATAAAACGTTCAGATTTTAAAACGAAAATAAAATAAAGAAAATTGGAATCTTTGAAAGCTGGAACACGAACGGACAGGAGCAAGAACACGAACGGGCAAGATGAAGAACACGAATGGCACAAGCAAGAACACGAACAACAGAGGCGGCACGTACGTCGGACGGATGGTAGCGGGTCGCCCGAGCAGTTTCTTGAAGTGGAGATTAGGAAAGCGGACTCGCCGGAACTTTCCTTAAGGTAGTATTGCCCACCTCCCGCACTGGAAAACATGGGCAATCTCCTCCCAGGATAAAACCGTAGCGTGCAAAGTCTTGAGCGGTAGAACGGTGCACTGGCAAACGAGAACGACGGAAAGTTATCGCCAAAGAAGATGATCAGAAAACGGGAGAGAGAGTTGGACGTAGAGAGTACAAGGATTTTGAGTTTTTTGTATCCTCTCTGCAGCAACAGACTACTCCTTATATAGGAGATGATCTTGGGCGAATGGACGAACCTGGACAGCTTGGCGGAACTACCGATGAGTCACCGGAGACCCTTCGGATGGATGCATGCATGCTTAATAATCGTCACTTCATTATTAACGAAATGTACACGCGTATTTGATTTGGTCTCGTAAAAAATAGCCACGCCCCGCCGCAGGTGCGGCGCGCCTCGCTCTGCCCCGCCCCGCGCGTGCGTCGAGCTAGACAGACGGCGGCAGCGGCGCGCGAGGAGTCCATTCTTGTTCCTTTCATAAACTCAATTAAATGCTTAAGTTTAAATATGGGAATACGAAAGGTTCAAGATCCAGTGTGGGACAAGAGTTTTTACTCTTTCCACGTGTTCGACTTTGTGAATTAATTTCTCATTCACCTGAGCACCATTTTTGGCGTGTAATATGTCGAAGCACTCATATCACTTACGATATTAATCGTCCATAATTATTTTTAGAATATTTTTTTGGACCCTTCTGAATTTATGTCCAAAAATGTCTAGTTTTAACTAAAATTCCAACAATCCCCCACATGAATGAAAATTTATTCATGTGAATGGGAATAACTATAAAGTTGAAATTTGTAATAGTAGGTAGGTTTAATGCCTTTGAACCTACTCCTTGTAAATTATACCTTCTTTACTAGCTGTTCAGTAGAACGTGATGTCCTTGAACTGTACTGCGTTTTACGCAAACGACGATATACAATACACAAGTTCCAACCAACCATCATTCCATTCTCATGGGTGTGCCCATTATGGTCATGGAACACACATCTGGTTCTGCGAGTGTGTCAAACAGGATCAGCCTGAAATCCTTCTGTTGAAGCGACCGCACTTCACTCTTACATAGGTGATTCTTTTGAGAGTATCCCGATTACTCCAATTGGACCCCGTTGTCCATAGATCAAGAATCATTAAAGAATCATGCTAAACTCATCGCTTTCGAGAGTCACTATATCTCAGTAGGGATGGAGGGATGTTAAGTTGATGATCCGGCTTGTCCCCATAGTGACCATGCTTCGTCCCACAAGTAGGTTGTCCCATTAAACCTAGGTACCACCAAGGTTGGGTTTTCCTTCATGGAACGTTCCCAGCACCACCAGGTAGGGGTTTCAGACCCATTCTTATCACCAACTTCTCATTTTGTTCGTTTGTTAACCCTTTGGTTAGTGGATCCGCTAAATTATCTGTTGACTTAACATAGTCAATTGAGATAATACCCGTATTGAGAAGTTGCCTAATGGTTTTGTGTCTACGCCAATGTGCCCAGACTTACCATTTTACATATTGTTTTGAGCTCGTCCTATTGCCGATTGACAATCACAGTAGATGCAAATAGGAGTAACTGGTTTTTCCCAGTTTGGAATATCCTCAATAAAATCCTGAAGCCACTCGGCATGTTCTGCGCACTTATCTAGTGCTATAAACTCAGACTCCATGGTGGATCTGGGAATTAACGTTTGTTTTGAGGATTTCCAAGATACAGCTGCACCGGCTAACATAAAGATGAATCCACTTCTGGACTTTGAATATTTATTATCCGCAATCCAATTGGCATCAGTGTACCCTTCCAGCACGGGTGGATACCTGCCATAACATAGGCTATAATCTCGAGTATACCGAAGGTATCTCATCACTCGGACTGTGGCTTTCCAGTGCTCAGTGCTTGGATTACTAGTATAACTACTTAGTTTGCTAATTGCGCAAGCTAAATCTGGTCGTGTGCAGCTCATGAGATACATTAGACTTCTGATAACTCTAGCGTACTCTGTTTGAGAATCGATACTCCCCCGGTGTTTACCAAGGTGAACATTTACATCTATCGGCGTCTTAGCTATCTTTGTATCATCCTTGTTGAATTTCTCAAGGATTTTGTTAATGTAGTGGGATTGGCTCAAGCTCAGACCATTTGGTCTTCTTATTATTTTGATTCCGAGAATCACATCAACCAGACCCAAATCTTTCATATCGAATCGTGCGTTTAACATATCCTTGGTGGACTTAACCATCCTGTCGTTGCTTCCAACGATGAGTATGTCGTCTATATACAGACATAGAATGACATATCCTTCAGATGTGTCCTTAAAGTGCACGCACTTATCCAACTCATTTATATTAAAACCATCGTTCATCATAACCTGGTCAAACTTATCATGCCATTGTTTTGGCGCTTGTTACCGTATAATGATTTCACAAGTTTGCAGACCTTCTTTTGTTGGCCCGGAACCTTAAACCCCTCAGGTTGTTCCATATAGATTTCTTCATCTAGTTCGCCATTTAGAAAAGCTGTCTTTACATCGATTTGGTAAACATCCAGGTTTCGTAAGGATGCAAATGCGATGATCATTCTGATAGAATCTATCCTAGCCAAGGGCGCGTAAGTATCAAAGTAGTCATATCCCACACGTTGGCTATAACCCTTGATCACAAGTCTAGCTTTGTACTTGTCAATGGAGTCGCCAAGCTTCATTTTCCTCCGAAAGACACATTTAGAACCTAATGGCTTACACCCTGGAGGGAGATCAACCAATTCCCACATGTGATTATGAAGAATAGAATCAACTTCACTTTTTATGGCTTCTTGCCACTGAGGTCCTTCAGTTGAGGTTACGGCCTAGTGATAGCTTCGTGGTTCCTTTTCTACCAGACAGGTTAGAATATCGGGTTCATTCTTCCTTAAAAATGACAAAGTTCCTTTGTCAAATTCTATCAGATATGTTATGAAGTCAGAACCGAACATCTTTTCAGTTCGTATTCTTTTATTTCGTCTCAATTCAGTTTCATGTTCCACTTCATCATCGTCACGAGAATTCAACTAATTTGGACCATCGTTACCCATCATCTGAGTATGAGAACGTTTGGACGAACTAGCTTCGTCACTTGACTTGCATGGAAAAATGTGCTCGAAGAACATTGCATTTCGTGACTATGATTGTGTTCTTGTGAATTTCAGGATTATCTGATTTGTACACCAAGAACCGGTATGATGTACTATTTTACCCAATGAAGATTCCATCAAATGTCTTTGGACCGATCTTCATCTTCTTTGGATGTGGTGCAAGTACTTTCGCGAGACACCCCCACACTTTGAGATATTTTTAGGAAGGTTTTCTATTATGCCAGAGTTCATACGAAGTTTTGTCAAGTTTCTTACAAGGTATTTTATTTAGTAAATAGTTACTTGATAAAACAGCCCCCCACATGTTCTGGGGTAATCCAGAACTAAGTAGCATCGCATTCATCATGTCTTTCAGAGTGCGATTTTTCCGCTCCACTACACCGCTAGACTGCGGTGTATAAGGTGGGGTTACTTGATGCACTATTCCATGTTGTGCACAAAACTCATTAAGTGGAACATCATACTCACCACCTCTATCGCTTCTCAACGCTTTGATCTTGCAATTGAGTTGATTTTCCACTTCATTCTTATATCGAACGAAAGTGTCTAACGCTTCATCTTTACTTTTCAGTAAATAGATATATCAATATTTTGTGCTATCATCGACGAAGGTAATAAAGTATTTGTTACCTCCTCTTGAAAGCGTTGTTCGAAAATCACACAAGTCGGTGTGAACCAACTCTAGAGGTTGAGTATTTCGTTCGATCATTTGAAATGAACTTCAAGTTGATTTTGCCTCAACACAAGTTTCGCACTTGTGAGTTAAGTCAATACTAAACTTAGGACTGTGTTCCATGTTAATTAATTTCCGGAGAGATGCATAATTAACATGTCCCAGTCTACCATGCCATAAACTAGAAGACTCACACACATAAGCAACATGATTTTTATTGATTTTTTCATGAATAGACATTACATTTAGCTTTACAAGCCCATCGGAAATATAACCTTTTCCTATCAAAATCCCTTTCTTGGACAAGATTAGCTTATCTGATTCAAACACCATCCGAAATCCGTGTTTGATCAGCAATGACCCCGACATTAAATTCTTGCGAATGTCTGGCACATAGAGCACGTCGTTAAGCGTTAGCGCTTTTCTGGAGGTCATTTTGAGCTTAATCGTACCGATCCCTTGAACCTCTGATTGGGCCAAGTTTCCCATCCAGACCTTGTCACCGGAGGTCTCTTGGAATTCGTGAAACATGCCCCAATTGGAGAAAATATGGCATGTGGCCCCTGTGTCCACAAACCATTCCCTTGGGTTTGACCCGACGAGATTCACCTCGGTGACAAATGCGTAGAGGTCCAAGTGGTCGAGCTTGGCGCACATGGCTTCGGTGGTTTTCTTCTTGTTTTTTTGTGGCTTCTTTTTCCTACAATTGGAGGAACGAAGCCCGCTAATTCCACAATTGTAGCACTTCCCTGCAAATTTAGAAACGCCACCCTTAGGACCTATTTTCTTTTTGTCCTTCCCTCCAGTTGAAGAGCCCGACGGATGTTCTACTACATTCGCCTTTTCCCATCCACCTCTTCTGACAAGCCCTTCCTCTCGGATTCTCAACCGTGTGAGCAGTTGCTCCAGGTTCAGCTCAGTTCTTTTGAGCTTGAGATCGACTTGGAAGTCTTCCCAAGAGCGTGAAAGTTTTTGAATGATGGCCGCCACTTGAAAGGCCTCACAGACGCCTAATTTCTCTTCATTGCATTTATTGAAGATTATTGTAAGCTCCTCGGCTTGGGCGACAACAGATTTGATGTCAACCATCTTGTAGTCCAGCATCTTCCCGATGATGAACTTCTTTGTGCCGGCATCTTTAGCTTGATACTTTTTGTTCAAGCTATTCAAAAGCTCCTTTGCAAGCTTTGCACCAGCATAGACGGGGTACAATGTCTCAGCCAACCCCTCGAGAATGTAGTTGATGGTGAGATAGTTATTATGGTACCATGCTTGGTTCACCATCGCCACAAGGGGGTCGTTGCCGTCGTTCGCCTGGGGAGGATCTTGCTGTAGGTACTCGGCAAAACCCAGGACGGTAAAAAAGAACGTCATATTTTGTTGCCACATTTTGAAGTTCGTGCCATTGAACCTTGGTGACCTTTGGACCGTACTTGCAGGCACTGATATCGGCCCAACATCATTGGGCGTATGGATGAAAGGTACGATGTTGGATTGACCGGTTCGTTGAATCCCGCGTTCGGTCCGAAGTTGACTGTTGTGGTCGAAGCCATAGACGGTCCGAGGAACGGGTTCGTATTACCAACGGGGTAACCCCACGTGGTTTCAAGCCCGGGAATGGGTCGAGGAGCCGACTCGAAGATTGAGCTCGGCATCGAGAAGGATGTCATGGTGGCATCCCCCACACTTAACCAGAAGGGCAGCGGTTAGGACGGCACAACCATGGAAACCAATGAAGTTGCAACCAGAGCTTCGGAACTCATTATGTTGGCAGAGGAACCCATGATGCCGAATCCGAAATCCATGAAAAAATACTACCTTAAGATTGTTACAAATAATAGCGGGAAAAAAAAATTAATAATCCAAACTTATAAAATGTTCGAATTTTACAACGGAAATAAAATAAAGAAAATTGGAATCTTCGGAAGCTCGAACATGAACGGGCATGAGCGAGAACACGAACGGGCAAGAGGAAGAACACGAACGACACAAGCATGAACACGAACAGCAGAGGCGGCAGGTACGTCGTCAGACACATGGTAGCAGGTCGCAGGAGCAGTTTCTCGAAATAGAGATTAGGAAAGCGGAGTCGCCGGAGCTTTCCTTAAGGTAGTATTGCCTGCCGCCCACATTGGCAAACGTGGGCAATCTCCTCCCAGGATAAAACTACATCGTGCAAAGTTTAGAGCGATAGAATGGTGCACTGGCGAACAAGAACGACGGAAAGTTGTCGCCGGAGACGATGATCGGAAAAACAAGAGAGAGAGTTAGACGCAGAGAGTACAAGGATTTTGAGTTTTTCGTATCCTCACTGCAACAACAGACCACTCCTTATACAGGAGATGATCTTGGGCGAATGGATGAACTTGGACAGCTTGGCGGAACTACCGAGGAGTCATGGGAGACCCTTTGGATGGATGCATGCATGCTTAATTCCCGTCACTTTGTTATTAACGAAATGTACACGCGTGTTTGATTCAGTCTCATAAAAAATAGCCACGCCGCAGGCGCGATGCGCCTCGCCCCGCCACGACGCGCGCGCGTGTCGAGCCAGACAAACGGCGACGGCGGTGCACGAGGAGTCCTTTCTTGTTCCTTTCATAAACTCAATTAAATGCTTAGGTTTAAATATGGGAATACGAAAGGTTCAAGATTCGGTGTGAGACAAGGGTTTTTACTCTTTCCACGTGTTCTACTTTGTGAAATAATTGCTCATTCACCCGAACACCATTTTTGGCGTGTAATATGTCGAAGCACTCATTTCACTTATGAGATTAATCGTCCATAATTATTTTCGGAAAATATTTTTTTGGACCATTCCGAATTTATGTCCAAAAATGTCAAGTTTTAACTAAAATTCCAATAGAAAATAGTTCCTAGAAATTTGTTAGATAAAAAAATTACTCCCTCTCTCCCAATTTATAGTGCCTGTTTCAGTTTATGATGTTTGACTGAAAATATTTCCAAATTATTTTATATGATAGCCTTCGAAGGCTGAACCTTAGTAGTCCAAGAATGTAACAAGGTAAAGTGATTCCGAACTAAGGGGGCCGGATCAACTCGCCAAACGAAAAATAAAGTGATCAAAGGAATTGATAAACAAAAACCAAGACCTAGACCCAAAGGCCGGAGGTCCCGAGCTAGCATCCTTTGTCAAAGAGGTCAAAGGATAATAGCGGCGACAATGAGTAAGTATATGGTACAACTGGTTGTACCTAAAAATAGGTACATCCGGGTAGTACTCATTCTGAAGTAAAGTAGTACTCATTCTCGCACAAACATAACAATTTATTGAAAATAACGTGGTACTCATTCTGAAATAACATAGTACTCATTCTGAAATACATAATACTCATTTGCACACATTTGTACAATATTCATTTATTAATAACGTAATACTCATTCTAAAACCTAGTAATACTCATTCTCAAATAATCTAGTGCTCATTCTTAAACATACATTCATAAAAATCCAAAATCCAAAATCTTAAAATTGGAATTAGAACATACAGAGTATTTGGAATTAGAGCTTTGCCTACCGGATTTGCGGATCGGGAGAGCTCCTTCATCGCCGATAGATTTCGCAGATCTTCCTTCTTCCTCCCGACCGATTTTGCCCAAAACTGCCGCAGATCTCCTTCTTCATCGCCTCAGATCGATTTCGCCTTCCGCAGCTCTCCTTCGACCCAGCTTCCGACCCTCCTCTTTTCTCCTCCGATCGACGCCTTTTCTACTGGCTGTACCCAATTTTGGGTACAGCCGGTTGTATGGTATAATTTGCGGGCGACAATCGAGATCCCAAAAATTTTATAAGACATAGGTTTGTACGAACACAAATGCCAATGGAGTGGTAATGCTCTAGGATCCCATTAAGAGTTGTATGTAGCATGCAGGTCGTTTGACTAACATGAAAAATATTGATGACCCGCGGCCCAATTAATACACAATAGCTAGATAGCTCTCTCTCTCTAGCATGCATAGATAGCTCTCTCTCTCTCTCTATATATATATACATACATACATACATACATACATACATACATACATACATACATACATACATACATACATAGATACATACATACATACATATATATATATATATATATATATATATATATATATATATATATATATATATATATATATATATATATATATATATATATATATATATATATATATATATATATATATATATATATGGATGATGGGTTTAGAGAGAAGATATCTGCACGAAAGACGAAAATCCTATAGATTTTGGATCAATTATGATGTTCTTCAGTGGATTTGCAACTGTCTAGATGGAATAATCCTCAACCCCACGGCTAGCCTGCGATCTGAGGAACACAGTGAAGGTAGCAGGCGATATTGTCTCTATCTTGATGCCAATTCTTCTGGGTTTTACATTCGAATTCAAGAATTGAGGATTGATGGTTTTACCTCAATAGTTATTCCTGAGGGTTCCAACAAAAGTGGTATTAGGCTTTTTGTTGCTAAATTAAGGCAAATTGGTTCTTCCATTAGAGACTCTTGTAAGTTTTTTTTAGATTATGATATTTGCCAGAACTGGAGTACGAGTCATGAGTCAGAATTTTCACAGCCTTCTATTTCTAAGGCTTTGTTTGATGTTGATATCCTGGTTGATCCAGTTGTGAATATTGGAAAATACAATGGACATCTTAATGCTGTTCCAGGCTCTGATTTGGGTCAGCTTTCGGACTCCATTCTTTCTACGAAACCTCAGATGGCTATGGTTGAATACACTGCTTCAACTGAACTAAACAGTGCGGTGTTTTTGAAGATACAAACTAAGGAAAAGGATTTGGAAGGGGTTGCAAAACAAATCGTTGATTCTAAACGAATGGCGATTGAGACCAACTCTCCAGAGTATAAGGCTAATTTTGCAAGGTTTACGAAGATCGCTCAAGAATGCATGGAACCTTGCTCCATAACCACCCGAAGTAGAGCCAAAAACAAAAAAATAGTTATCCTTGGAAATCCTACTCTCCCTGGAATCAATGCTTTTTGTTCAGGGGAAGGGAATCACGAGGCAAAAGCTACTGAACAAGTAGCTATTTCTGATTCTAGGGCTGCCAAAGACTGTAGTTCTAAGGCTGCAAATCAGGTTTCAAACACACCAAATGAAAAGAGTGTTGTACCTAACTCGAACATTCTCATTGGCAACAAATTCCAGGCCTTGGAGGATTCTATACTTTTACAAAATGAAGAAGAGAAGGAACTTCCAAGGTCTAAACAACAAAATAACTCCGGGACCAAAACAACGAGCTCCAAAATCATACACGAGGAAGGATTTCTATCATACTCAACAGATCCAGCCACTGGGAAGTCCATTCCCATGGTTAGTTATAAAAGCTATCATGGCCGCTATGTACTCTTAGGCCACACAGGAGAACTTCGTAAAGATGGAAAAAGAGCACATACGGCCTTACCTACACAACTCCCTCCTGACTATGATTACTCTTCAGGAACAATTCATCTGGGAATTGTAGTTTAGATGTAATTTCTTTGCTTTCTCTACCACTTTTGGGTAGTTATCTCTTTTATCTCGCTTCCTATTTTGGGTTGCGTTGTTGCTTCCCAGAGGGTTTTAGCCTAGTCCCCCCTCTGTGTCTTTTGTTTTCTTTGCTTCTCTAATAAACTCGAATCTTTTTTATTAATATATATATATATATATATATATATATATATATATATATTAATATATATATATATATATATATTAATATATATATATATATATATATATATGTATGTATATATATATATATATATATATATATATATATATATATATATATAACTTTGACAACCAGCCCATTCGCATCTCCTCGGTGTATGGTGCCCACTCAATCAAGGATAGGACAAAGCTCTGGCTAAATATTCAAGAAACCTGCCCTCTAGATATGAGATGGATAATTGGGGGAGACTTCAATGCAGTTACCTCTTATGAGGAATGTAAAGGAATCTGCACACCGCATGTCCAAAGCATGAATAACTTCAACACCTGCATCTCACAATGCAAGCTCATTTGTCCGGATGCAAAAGGTGGATTATTTACTTGGTCTGGGGTTAGGAGTCAAGGCAGAACCTGGAGAAGATTGGACAGAATCCTCTTAAATGTTGACCTACTGAACTCTTTTGAGGATGTGACCCTTAAACACCTATCTAGGGCCAACTCAGATCACAAGGCTCTATTACTTCAGTGCATCAACCAGCAAAGTGGGGGGGGGGGGGGGGGTTAAACCCTTTCGGTTTCTTAATTCCTGGATCTGGCATGAAACATTCCAACAGACTATTAGAGATGTTTGGTCCAAGTGCCCTACAACAGGAGGAATGCGGGGTCTAACCTCCAAACTGCAAGCTACAAAAACTGCCCTAAAAGTCTGGAATCAAACCACCTTTGGAAACATCTTCCTCAACCTCAAAAACTTAGAGCAGGAAGCCATCCAAGCCTAACAACTCTTTGAGACAGACACCACAGATTCTAACAGAACTTCTGCTCAACTAGCCAACGGAAAACTCATCAAAGCTGTCAATATGGAAGTGGACTATTGGAGACAAAAGGCCAACAACAGGTGGCTAGATAAGGGTGACACAAACTCCAAACTCTTCCAAGCTTATGCCAAGGGGAACAGAAAGAAACTTTCTATCAAACAAATTATTACCTCTGGAGGAAGAGGTATCTCATCCCCCAACGAAATTAAAGAGGAGGCCATTCAACACTATAAGAAACTCTACACCTCCAACCACACCCCATCCCACAGCATTATCACTAGCCTGATTCCCAAGGTTATCACAAAGGAGGACAATATGATGTTGAGTGCAATCCCAAACATTAATGAAGTAAAGAAGGTTGTGTGGGAGTTTAACGGGGACAGTGCAAGTGGACCGAACGGATTCAATGGAAATTTCGTCAAAACCTGTTGGGAGACAATTAAAAATGATGTGCTCATTGCTTCCCAAGATTTCTTCCTTGGCAAACCCATCCCTTGTGCATACGGAAGTACCTATTTGACTCTCATCCCCAAAACCTTGAACCCTAAGCGCTTTGATGACTACCGTCCTATTTCCCTCTCCACCTTCATGAGCAAGATCAACACCAGAATTCTGTCCAACAGACTTAATACCCTCCTCCACAAACTCATCTCTCTTGAGCAGGCAGCTTTCCAGAAGGGGAGATCCATTGATGATCATATACTGGTGGCCCAAGAAGCTATACACATTATTGACAAAAAGGTGTATGGAGGCAACACTATTGTCAAGATTGATATGGCAAAAGCTTTTGATAAAATGGAATGGAGCTTCATTGAGGGGATTCTTAATTCCTTTGGATTTTCTGATTAGTCCATCAACATTTTGATGGCCAATCTCAAAGGAACAAACATTAGCATTCTCATCAATGGAGAACCATGTGGATTCTTTTTTTTTTTGATGAAAATGTAAATAGAATAAAGAAGTAGAATATACAAATAGAACGGGCACACCCGAGCGTGGAAATGACAATAAGCCAATTCCGAACAAAGACAAAATGGCTACATCACCAAATGTCCAACAAGCAACAACACAATCAAACATAAAGCAAGGCACACACGCCAACATAAACACCAAGAACAACAATAACATACATCAAAAGATGAGGGAATACGTATGCCAGAGTCTCCCCAAAATGGAATAGACCATCACTTTGATTTTAAAAATCATACCCTCAACATGAATAGGTTCTTGATCGAAAAGGGTAGCATTACGTTGTTTCCAAATCTGGAAAACAGTACATGCCAGGCCAATCCTCCTAGCCTTCTTAAGAACAGCATCACCTCTTCAAAAGGTCTTCATCCAACGAACAGCTCTATCAAGAGTGCTCAGGTGCCCATCAATCCGTAACCACTGCTTAATGGCCTCCCAAACCTGCTTTGAGATTACACACCCAAAAAACAAATGATCAATGTCCTCAAGGGTATCCCCACAGAGGGTACACTCCATAGGCAGGCCCAGAAACTCTAAATTTGATTTAGTGGGCAGCCTCCTCCTAAATACTAGCCACATCGTAAAGGAGCATTTAGGAGGAATAGTCGAGTGCCAAATAAAAGCCATCCAAGGCTTGGGGTTGGCCTTCACCCTAAGCAAATCATACACCTTGCTCGGAACAAGGTTATCGCCCTCACACATAGTCTGCATAGCCACTTCCATGGAGGAGTTATGGCTGCCAAGCTTCTGGACAAGAAGCTCTCGCACATATGCAAGACTTTTGAAGAGGACGGAGTATCTCTTCTTAGGCTGCCACTGCCAAACATCATCATGTTTAATAAAAATATTATGCACCCATTTGACCCATAGTGAGTCCTTCTTTGATGCAATATTCCAAAGGATCTTGCAAAGGAGGGCATTGTTCCAAGTCTCAGCATCTCTAAGACCCAAACCCCCCTCTGCTTTAGGTTTACAAATATCGGACCATGCCACTTTAGCAAATTTACTCCCCAGAGGAAGTCCCGGCAAAGGGAAGTGATACGATCAAGGACATATTTCTGTACTGGGAATGCCTGTAGCCAGAATGATTGGACCCCTTGGATCACTGCCCTGATCAACTCAAGCTTACCTGCAAAAGAAATCTTCAAGGTACCCCATTTAGATAAAAAGCCATCCACAGATTTGAAGAGAGGAGCATAATCATTCTCAGAGATTCTTTGTGAAGCCAGAGGAAGTCCCAAATATCTAACCGGGAGGTGTCCACGAGGAAAGGGGGCCAAATCCAGGATGTCTTGGCTAGCATCCCTAAGTCTCCCAGCGATAAATATATTGGACTTAGTAAGATTCAAGGTTAGACCAGAAACACTTGAAAAGTGTTCCAAGGAATGCATAAGGATGTGCACTGAGTGGAAGTCTGCCTGGGAGAAAAGCATAATATCATCTGCAAAAGCCAAATGTGTAATACCCAAGGAGGCACAGTTTTTGTGGTAGGAAAACAGCCCCTCCTTAGCATGAGTGTTGAGTAATCTAGAGAGATACTCAATACAAAAAAGGAAAAGGGTTGGTGCCATAGGATCCCCTTGTCTCAACCCACGTTTGCTCGTGAAAAAGCCATGACCTTCCCCATTAACCATAATAGACGAGGAGGCAGAAGTCACACACTCCATAATGAAGAAAATGAAGGTAACTGGGAAGCCCAGGCCAAGCATCACCTCCTCAAGAAAGCTCCAAGAGACAGTGTCATAGGCTTTGGAGATATCCAGTTTAATCATGCAACTAAGTGTGGACCTCTTGATGGCATAATCTCTGATCAAATGTTGGGCCAGAAGGAGGTTGTCCACTAGTGATCTACCCTGGACAAAGGCCCCCTGTGCTGGATCAATGAGTTGTGGGAGAAGAGGAGCCATACGCCTAGCAAGGATTTTGGTAATCACTTTATAAAGGACGTTTAGACATGAAATGGGTCTAAAGTCCTTCACAGTAGGGTTGTGAGTAGTTTTAGGAATCAAGACAATCATAGTATGATTTAACTGCTTAAGCAATTTACTAGTAGTGAAGAACTCCAAAATAGCTCCAAAGACGTCCTGACCCACAGTTTCCCACTGGTTCTTGAAGAAGGCAGCAGTGTACCCATCAGGGCCGGGGGCCTTGTCGTTTCCAATATCAAAGACCACTTCCTTTACTTCCTCAATAGTGACAGTAGCAAGCAAAGCAGAATGAGCAGAGAGGGGAACCAAATTCCCCGTTTCCAATATTGCAACATTAATGGTTTCAGTTGGGCTAGTGTTCCCAAATAGTCCAGTGTAGTACTCCAAAAAGCAACTAGCTACTTCATCACTGGAAATGGTTTTAGCTCCATCCTCCTTGATCAAAAAAGGGATAGCATTCTTCCTTCTATTCTTCTTGACCAACGAATGAAAGTAAGAAGTGCACCTGTCAGACTTCATAAGAAAGTCACATTTTGCCTTTTGCTGGTAGAACTCCAATTCAGCATCAAGAAGGAAGTTGGCCTGCTTCCTTTTAGCTTCAGCCAGGTCCAAGAGAGTTTGGTTATTGGGATCATTCATAAGGTCCTTCATAATTTTTGAGTAATCCTCCTTGGCTTCCAAAGCTCTGTTAGATATATGACTAAAAACATGTTTGTTGAGAGATTTCAAGGATGGTTTTAGGCGCTTTAGTTTAGAACAAAGAGAGAACTGCTTAGTTCCATTAACCTCAGGCTGCCATGAATGGGAAACCAAGTCTTGAAATCTGTCATGTTTAAGCCACATATTGAAGAATCTGAAGGGCCTGCCTTTGGGGGAGATCGGGGTACCACACTGGAGAAGCATTGGGCAGTGATCAGAAAGGAAGTTGAAGTCCAGGAAGTAACAACTTGGAGCAAAGCCAATATCACCCCACCTATGGTTGATAAGAACTCTATCAAGTTTGGCAAATTTATTCCCCTTATGCCAAGTGAAGAAGGAGCCCCTGGAAGGTGCATCTTCAAGTGAATTGGAGACTCTGAATTGCATCAAATCATTCATGTAGTAAGCACCTTGACTCATACAATTGGTTCTCTCGTTAGAGGCTAGGACACAGTTAAAGTCACCCAAGATAGCCCAAGGTTTAGTCATAGTATCAGCAAAAGAAGTAAGTTTAGCCCACAAGTCCCTCCTGATGGTGACAGTATACAGAGCATAAACAAAAGATAAGGTCATCTCCTTCTGTGTTGTGAGACATTTTGCGTTACAATGAATGTACTGTTCACCTTTTTCCAAAACATTACAAGCAAAAAAGGATGGATTCCACAAAACAAGCATACGCCCCCCATATATATTATCAAAATTAGTGGCATATTTCCAACCAGGTAGTTTGGCACTCACAAACACCTCTAACTTGGCTCCTATAAGTTTAGTTTCGAGAATGCAGACAAAATGGACACCAAGCTCCAAAAGATATTTACACAAAAATTTTTGTTTAGAGGACCTATTAAGTCCTCTAATATTCCAACAGAGAATCTTCATCAATGAGGTGGGCCTGGCCCTTTACCTCCCTTCAAAGCATCATGTTTCCTCCCAACCAGATTAGCATCATTCCCCTTCTTCTTTGTATTACCCATAACAGCCCCATCATGAGTTTGTTTCCCAGGAATCTTGGTCAGAACCCCAACTCCAGCCACATGTGGCACATCTAGTACCTTGGCAGTGTTAGAAGAGGAAGGAACATTTCCCCCTTTCTTTAAAATGTCCAGAGGAGTTAAACAAGGAGACCCACTCTCCCCTCTCCTTTATATCATTGCAGGTGAAGGATTCAGTAGGCTGCTCAATCACTATGTTGACACTAACCACTTCCAAAGATTTAATGCAGGTAGTGTCAAATTCACTAGCCATCTCATCTACGCCGATGACCTAATGATTTTCACCAAAGGAGACACGAGGAATCTCCTTAAACTTAAACACATTCTTGGAGAATACTTGCAAGCTTCAGGGCAAGAGATCAACTTCTGTAAAAGCAGATTCTACACCTCTAGAAAGACTCAGTCCACTCAAATCCAAAATATGGAGAAAGCACTTGGCATGAAGCATGGAGATCTCCCTTTTTTATATCTGGGAGCAACAATCAACAGGGGCAAGCCAAAAAAGGAGGACTGCTCAAGACTGGTGGAACACTTTCACAAGCATTTGCATTCCTGGTATAGCAAAACACTCAACCAAATGGGCATATGTATGTATGTATGTATGTATGTATGTATGTATGTATGTATGTATGTATGTATGTATGTATGTATGTATGTATGTATATAGACTCCAATGAGATGAAACCTTACGGTGAGATGACATGTCTTGGTAAAATGACGCAAAGCTCACCACACTACACTATAAAGCTCACCAATGGACAATGCAAAGCTTACCTGGAAATAAAGCAAAGCTCACCACTTTGAATCCCAAAACTCACCTTTTTTTGAAAATAAAGCAAAGCTCACCACTTTGAATCCCAAAACTCACCTTTTTTTAATTTTGAAAATTAAAAAATTAATTAAAAATAAAATAACAACACCGGTCAACCACCGATCAATGGCGGCGGCGGCCGGAGTCTGGCGGCCGCGACCGGCGACTGGCTGTGGTGGTTGGAGACCGGCGGCGGCGGCCGGAGTTCGGCGTCAGAGACCGGCAGCCGGCGGCGGCGGTCGGTGGCGGTCAATGCTGGCAGTCAACAGTCAAAGTCTAGTCAGCACCCCTTCCTTTGATTTTATTTTTTCAAAAAAATTCAAAGTGTTGAAGAAATATGGTGAGCTTTACGTAACAGTTTGGTGAGCTTTGTAGCTATCTTTGGTGAGCTTTGCAGTGGCTAGTGGTGAGCTTTGCGTCATCTGACCAAAGCGTGTCATGTCACTGGAGTCAATCCCTATATATATATATATATATATATATATATTATATATATATATATATATATATATATATATATATATATATATATATATATATATATATATATATATATATATATATATATATATATATATATATATATATAATATATATATATATATATATATATATATATATATATATATATAATATATATATATATATATATATATATATATATATATATATATATATATATATATATATATATATATATAGGGATTGACTCCAGTGAGATGACATACTACGGTGAGATGAGGCAAAGCTTACCACGAGCCACTACAAAGCTTACCAAAGTATAAAGCAAAGCTCACCATATTTGTTCAACACTTTGAATTTTTTTTTTTAAACATAAAATCAAAGGAAGGAGTGATGACTAGATTTTGACCGTTGACCGGGACCTTTGACCGCCGGTCTCCGCCACCACTCGCCGGCCTCCGCCACCAGTCGCCGGTCGCCGCTGCTGCACCGCTGCCAGCCGCCACCTCTGATTGGTGGTTGACTGGTGTTATTTTTTTATATTAATTTTTAAATATCAAAATTTATAAAAAATGTGAGTTTTGGTGTTCAAAATGGTGAGCTTTGCTTCATTTCTAGGTGAGCTTTGCATTGTCCATTGGTGAGCTTTGTAGTGTAGTGTGGTGAGCTTGGCGTCATCCCACCGAAGCATGTCATCTCACTATAAGGTGTCCAATATATATATATATATATATATATATATATATATATATAATATATATATATATATATATATATATATATATATATATATATATATATTATATATATATATTATATATATATATTATATATTATATATATATATGTTATGTGTATTTATTTATTCTGATTAGGCTCAGGTCACCCGTAAAAATTGGTCCGTAGTTGTGCACTATACGAGTACAAAAAGGAGAAACACCCCAACCCAACCTCGCCACACTCCACTCTCAAAGAAACGGAGAAGAACAGAGAGACCACACAAAGGAAGAGAAAAACCCACAAGGAAGACTCACAAAGAGAAGGGGATTTTTGCACGGTGAAAGACACAAAGGGGAAGCCTCAATTTATATAAGAGATTTAGGAGCTAATTAAGGTAAGCTTGATTAGGTTAGGAATAAAGGTTGGGCTTGAGTAAATGGGCTGCTAGGTTGGGTGTCAAATATTATTAATATGTTTGGGCCAACCCAAATAAATTAACAATCTCCACCTTTGGCCCAAAGTAGTGCACATAGTTGACAAGGAACCGCGGGACTCATCATAGCCTAATAACCACTAAATGTGTAAACAACAAATGAGAACACACGTAGTGGTGGAGAGTTCACTAAGTACTTTCAAGTCACAAAGACTAGGCAACCTCACAAAGCATGCCAAAAAATAACTCACGAAGAGTCGAACTCTACCATTGGGTCATCGAGTTCAAAAAACAAAGAAGAAAAAGCAAAAGTCACAAAGAAAAAAAAGAACAAAAGATCAATACACAATCACAGAGATTGGTTTAAAATCTTTTGACATAAGGTAAATTTTTCAACAGGTAGACACTTAGTACCCATGTTAGTTGGATTAGACTCCTTAGGAATTTTCTCCAGCATGACAATGCCCTTTTCAACTATGTCTCTAATAAAATAAAATCTAACATCAATATGTTTTGTTCTATCATGAGAAACAGGATTTTTGCATAGTTGAATGGCAGATTGACTATCAGAAAAAATAACCACATTCTTATCAAGCAAGCATATTTCAGATAAAAGACCTTTAAGCCAAATGGCTTCTTTAAAAGCATCTGTGGCTGCAATATACTCAGCCTTAGTAGTTGATAAAGCAACAATGTGTTGAAGTTGAGATTTCCAACTAATGCAAGAACCACACAACGTGAACACGTAGGAAGTAGTGGATTTTCTATTATCCCTATCGTTTGCATAGTTAGAATCCACATAGCCAATCAATTTAACACTTTTATCACTTCTTGAAAAACTTAAACCAACATTCCTAGTAGATTTCAAGTATCTCAAAAGCCATTTTAGAGCATTCCAATGGGCCATACCAGGATTAGACATGTATCTACTCAAACAACTAACAACATATGCAATATCAGGCCTAGTGCTAATCATAAGATACATCCCAGAACCAATAGCATTCGAATAAGGCACATTTTTCATTTCATTAATTTCAGCTTTAGTTTTAGGGCACATATCCTTACTCAACACAAAGTGAGCAGCTAAAGGAACATCCACAGGTTTAGCATCACACATAGCAAATTTACTCAAAATCTTATCAATGTAGGAATTTTGGTTTAAAACAAGAGTAGATTTCTTTCTGTCCCTAACAATATTCATGCCAAGTATTTTTCTAGCATCTCCAAAATCTTTCATGCCAAAATTTTTGCAAAGATAATTTTGAACATGCTCAATAGACTTTAAGTTAGGACTAATGATTAGCATATCATCCACATAAAGGAGAAGAAAAACAGGAACAGAGAAAGTGTTCTTAAAATACAAGCAATGATCAGCATTACTTCTCTTAAAACCAAAGTTTTTCATGCAATTATCAAATTTAATGTTCCATTGCCTAGGAGATTGTTTTAAACCATACAAAGCCTTTTTCAACAAGCACACATGATTAGGCAACTTAGGATCAACAAATCATTTAGGTTGGTGCATATAAATATTTTTATCAAGATCACCATGTAAGAAAGCAGTAGTAACATCCATTTGTTTTAATTCCCAATTATACTGAGCAACTAAAGACAACATGATTCTAATAGTGGTGAA
Source organism: Cuscuta australis (assembly GCA_003260385.1). Taxonomy (NCBI): domain Eukaryota; kingdom Viridiplantae; phylum Streptophyta; class Magnoliopsida; order Solanales; family Convolvulaceae; genus Cuscuta; species Cuscuta australis. The sequence goes on from NQVE01000039.1 coordinate 888,138, forward strand.
CTTGACAACAGGAGAAAAAATTTCTACATAATCTATTCCCTCCTTTTGAGTAAATCCCTTAGCCACAAGTCTAGCCTTAAACCTAACATTTTCAGGTTCTTGCTTAACTTTAAACAACCACTTACAGTCCACAAGAGAACAATTTTCAGGTTTTGGCACAAGTTTCCACGTTTGGTTAACACGAAGGGATTCCATCTCACATTTCATAGCACTAACCCATTTTTCAGAACATTTTGTTTCTAATGCTTCACGATTAAGTCTTAGGTTCATCACACTCAAGGGATTCAAACACATGAAAAGCAAGCTCAAACATGTTACAGTCATCAACATATCTCGCAGGTTTGCTAATGGTTCTTCTATTTCTATCCCTAACAAGTTGATAGTCATGCAAATCATTTTTAACATGTGATTCTACACTATCATGCTCCACCTCATTAGAAATAGTCTTATCTTCATTAGTGTGTGAATCATGGTTCATATCAACATGTTCATTAGTTTCTACATGCACATTAGTAGGAATGATAACAGGAAATTGCTCCACCTCATTTGGAGCCACATTTTCAACATTGGGAATAGGCAATGACAAACACGGAAAATTATTTTCATTGAAAACAACATTTCTACTTATCACAATCTTAAAACCTGGTTCACCTTTTACCCACAGCCTATAACCCTTTACCCCGTCAGGATATCCCAAGAAAGCACATAGTTTAGATCTTGGTTTGAGTTTATCATTCATTTGATGCACATAACCAGCACAACCAAACACACGCAGGTTTGATAAATCTAGGGGTTTACCCGAGAAAGCAACTTCTGGGCAATTCCCTCCTAAAGGTATAGATGGAGACCTATTGATCAAATAAGCAGCACTGCAGCAGTGCAAACAGCTTCACCCTAAAAATTTTTAGAAAGTTCAGAAGTAGCTAACATAGCCCTCGCCCTCTCTAAAATAGTTCTGTTCATCCTCTCAGCTACCCCATTTTGTTGAGGCGTGTAAGGAATAGTTTTGTGTCTTTTAATACCCCAAGTAACACACAAATTATCAAGTTGTTTGTTGCAAAATTCAAGGCCATTATCTGTCCTAAGTGTTTTTATTTTCTTTCCAGTTTTGTTCTCAATCAAAACTTTCCAGTTTTTAAATTTATCAAAAACTTCAGGTTTTTTTTGAAAAGTAAGACCCAAACTTTCCTAGAATAATCATCAATTATGGAAACAAAACATCAGTTCCCTCCGTGAGTGGAAACACTTGCGGGACCCCACACATTAGCATGCAAATATTCAAGCACATCAGAACACTTAGTTCGAGTAACAGGATTCAGGTTAGGAAAAGTAACGCGGGTTTGTTTTCCAAGCACACAAGATTCACAAAAAGGAACATGCATAAGCCTATCACTACCCAAGTGTCCATTTTTATGCAATATTTCAAGTCCTTTATTACTCATGTGACCCAACCGTTTATGCCATAGAACAGAATTATCAACCACAGAATTAGCATGCTCACAAACAGGTTCAACTTTGCACACATACAAATTATTTTTCTTTTCAGCTTTGAAAACAACAATTGAACCCTTCATGATTTTCATAAGACCTTTCCCCCATTTTCCCTCAAAACCCTCATTTTCAAGAGATGCACAAGAAAGCAAATTATAGGACAAATCAGGCACATGTCTAACATTTTTTAAGTTCACAATAGATCGAGAATCAAATTTAAGACACATATCTCCAATTCCAAAAACTTTGTATTTCTTTTCATTAGCTATGGACACAATACAATTATCAATCTCTTGATAGTTTGAAAAAAGGTTTTTAAATGGTGACATATGAAAGGTGCAACCAGAATCAACAAGCCAATCAAATTCACAGAGATAATCTGATAGCACAGAGTTCAAATACGCATAATCTTTGAACATTAAGACATCACCAAAGTTGTTTGATTCACTAGCCATATTAGCATGATTTTTTTGCTGAATTTTCTTAGGCTTAGAACAACTATTACTAAGGTGACCATATTCATTGCAATTGTAACATTTTCTTGTTTTAGACTTGGATCTAGACTTATCCCTTCTGTGGTTGAATCTTCTCACATTTGAGTTATCATTGTTAGCATGTTTATGATTTTGAAATTTATTCAAAGTTCTACCCCTCACATGCATAACCTCCCTAGAATTTTTATCACTCTTAGAATTTTTCAACTCTAATTCCTTACTCTTGAGACCATTCACAACAACATCAAGAGAAATATTACCCCTACCATATTTAATTGCAGATTTAACATCACTGTAGGAATCGGGAATAGCATTCAACAGAGCAATAGGGGTGTAGTCATCAATATGTTTATCACCGGTTAATTTGATATCAGAAATGAGTTTGGTGAAAACATCTAGATTTTCTTCTATGTCTTTATACATATCCAATCTAAACTTGAAAAATTTTTCAAGTAAGAAAATCTTGTTTGGCAAAGAAGTTTCAATATAAAGTTCATCAAGTTTATTCCAAAGATCTTTAGCACATTCCAAAATACCAACTTTTTTTATCACAGAGTCAGTTAAGTTTAAGTAAATTATGGAACAAGCAATTTCATTCATTTCAACTTTTTTCTCTTTAGTGTTTGTTTCTAGATATGAATCACTAACAACCCTATAAACTTTTTGATGAACAAGAACACACTTCAATTTTTGTTTCCAAATACTAAAATCAGTTTTTCCATTAAAAGGAGTCAAAGCATACTGATTCATAATAGACATATCCATAAAGGAGAATAAAAAAAATCAAAAAATCACCACAAAAGAGAATAAAAAACTGAAAAAAAAGCAGCAACACAGAGGCACATAGAATTTGGCCTAAATTTTCCAAATTTGGCCCACATGTGTGAAGCAATCGCACGAACAACCCAAGATTATTATGTTAGCAAAAAATTGCTTACTCAATCCTGTTGTTCTTTCACACGAGCAAAAACTATAGTGAAATTAGGCTATCAGAAATAATGCAGCGGAATTAAAACAACCCTATAAAATGCTACGAAAGCAAAAGGATAAAGAGTTGTGTACCTGGGCGAATCTAATGCCTAGATTCGAATTACCAACTCAAGGGAGGAAGTATTTAAGAGCTTTTGGCAGCGGCAATCAGGTACAGCCCCTAGACGTTGGAGCATCTCTTCGACGGAGATCTCCAACCGCACGAAGCAATTGGTGCGACTCCGGCTCTGCCATTCGTCCCTGCCCCTTTTCCTTTTTGCCAGAGAACAGCTGCTAAACAGATAAGGATGGACACGGATCGATGCAAAAAACCCACTGTTTTTTTTCTTTGTTTCCGATTTAAGCTGAAGAGAGGCAGAAGAGGATTTGTTTTCTTTTTTTTTCTTTTTCGTGTGAAGTGCACAACCAAACAAAAAAGATGGCTTTGAAACTTTGACCGAAGGAATCAAAACAAGAGAAAAAAGAAAACCCTCCCTGCCAGAACAGTGAATCCGAAAAAGTGGAAAAGACACCTCACGAAAAATAAATAAATACAGAGCACAAACCGGGCTCCGATACCACTGTTATGTGTATTTATTTATTTTGATAAGGCTCAGGTAATCCGTAAAAATCGGTACGTAGTTAAGCACTACAAGGGTACCAAAAGGAGCAACACCCCAACCCAACCTCGCCACACACCACTCACAAAGAAACGGAGAAGAACAGAGAGACCACACAAAGGAAGAGAAAAACCCACAAGGAAGAAGAGAAGAGGATTTTTGCACGGTGAAAGACACAAAGGGGGAGCCTAAATTTATAGTAAGAGATTTAGGAGCTAATTAAGGTAAGCTTAATTAGGTTAGGAATAAAGGTTGGGCTTGAGTAAATGGGCTGCTGGTAGGGGTGTTCATTTATAGGTCTGGACCGGAAAAACCGACCGAACCGGACCGATCGGTCCAGACCGAACCCGAACCGATAGGATTTCGGGTCGGTCTTCGGTATGAGGTTTTTAGAATTTCGGGTTTCGGTCCGGTCCGGTCATTACCCGATTTCCAATCGGTCCAGACCAAAAAAGACCGATAACCTCCCTTTTTTATTTTTTATGTTCCGTTCAAAAATCACAGCCCAACCCTATCCGAGACCTAATCGTATCCTGTGTTGCTTGCGGTCTGCCTCAGCCTCACTGCCTGTGCTATTGTTCGACTGCTTCGACACCCTGAGAGAGGAATCGCCGGTTGCAGATTCGCCGATCGCAGTCGTCACTCGTCACTCGTCAGTCGTACTCTTGAGCCCACTGCCCAGCTTCGACTCGGCGACTCCCTCGCCTCAAATACTCAATCGCCGAGAGCCTGAGACGCCGACGCCCTCAATCCCAATTGAATCAGGTACGGATACTCATCTCGTCTCCCTCGTCTCCTTCTCTGTAAAGTAGTCTTCCTTTTGCTATGAAGTCAAATCCTGTTTTACAGGTTTAGGGGAGTTTAGGCCATGGTTATTCCCTTTTATTATTTCTGTGGAAATTGTTGATCTGTACCAAATGAGTGATATTTACAGCTAGTTGATGAAGCGATCAATTGATTGTGCGAAATCACAGTCACAAGAAGTGCCTTCAACGAATGTTTCTCATGACTCTCATGTAGAGACAGTTCAAAATGAAGATACAAGTCTTTCGACAACAGGTGCCTCAAAATCACATATACCACACCCTAAAAAAAACCCAAGCCTGGGCGTCGGTATATTGTGAAAGGATCGAAAAGAAGGGCGGACTACTGGAATGATTATGAGTTGTTCTTAGATGATCAAGATAATGTTCGAGCAGAATGTGTACATTGCGACTCTACTTTTGCTGCTGATTCCGCTCGGAACGGGACCAAAAACTTGAAACTACATCATGCTTGTTGTGAAAAGAATCCACTGAATAAAGGCAAAGGTAAGCAATCTACAATTCACTTAGAACCTATTGATGGTGAGGAAGGAGATGTGCGTGTAAGAAGTCGAGTGGTTAATTTAGATGATCTTAGAGAATCTTTAACTTATATGATTGTGTTGGATGAGCTGCCTTTTAGATTTGTGGAGAAACCTGGGTTCCGACACCTTCTGTCTCTTGCGGTACCAAATTTTCATATCCCCTCCCGTATCACAATTGCAAGAGATTGTTTTAAATTTTACTTGAAAGAGAAGGAGAAACTTAGGGATGTTTTGAAAATGTCTTGTCAAAGAGTTTCCGTCACAACAGACACATGGACATCTAATCAGAATATTAACTATATGTGTCTTACTGCTCATTTCATTGATGATGACTGGAAATTACAAAAGAGAATCTTAAACTTTTGTCAGATTTATAGTCATAAAGGACATGTTATTGGTAGTGCCATTGATGATTGTTTGGATTCTTGGGGAATAAGTGAGAAGTTGTTTACTGTGACAGTGGATAATGCTAGTTCTAATGATGTGGCATGTGATTTTCTAAAAGCCATGGGAGAACAAAAGGGTTACATTAATAAAGGGGAAAACTTGCATATGAGATGCATTGCTCATATCATTAATTTGATCGTTTGGGATGGTCTAAAAGAATATTCTAAAAGCATTGAAAATATTCGGTCGGCAATTAAATGGATTAAGGCTTCTAGTGCTAGAAATGTTTTGTTTGATGAGTTGGTTGAGAAAAGTAAAGTTGATTGCAAGTTGTCTTTATCTCTTGATGTTACAACAAGATGGAACTCCACTTTTACAATGTTGAACACTGCACTTAAGTATAAAGCTATCTTTAGTAAGATGAAGTTTCCTAATGAGAAATGTGTCCCTTCAAATGATGAGTGGAACAAGATTGAAAGGCTTGTTGTATTCCTTAAGGAATTTTATGAGTTAACCACTCGTGTATCAGGTTCGTTGTTTGTTACGAGTAACTCTTTGTTCTTCCATATTAGTCATACATATCATTTGTTGAGCCAATGGTCATTGAGTGGTGACAAAGACTTTGAAGGTATGGCTTTTAAAATGAAAGAAAAGTATGACAAATATTGGGGCGATATTCAAAAGATGAACAAGTTGATATTCATGGGTGTGATTCTTGATCCGAATTTAAAGTATATTGGCATTCAATTAACTTTACATTCTATGTATGGTCAAGTAAATGGGGAAACACTTGCCGAAGAGATAAAAAAGTTTGCTAAGGCGTTGTTTGAAGAGTATAGACTGATTTATACCCCCCAAAATCATCTAAGTGGGGAAAGTTTTATTTTGATGACAAGTGCTTCATCTTCAAGAGGAGGAAGTTTGGATCTTATGTCCTCTATTAGTGAACAAGTAAAAATGAAGATGAGAGGTGATACAGGAACTTCAGGAAGTAATAAGTTTTTGAGAACAGAATTTGATAGGTATTTGGATGAGATAATGGGAGATGATGAGGAAAAAGAAATACTAACTTGGTGGAAGCTTAATGAAGCAAGATTTCCCATTGTTGCACGCATGGCTCGTGACATCTTAGCCATTCCAGTTTCGACTGTTGCATCAGAATCTGCTTTCAGTGCATGTGACCGCCATTTGGATCAATTCCGAAGTTCTCTAACACCAAAGGTGATGTGTTATATTTTTTGTTATATATTTTTTGTTATATATTACAAAACATGGATCAATAAGTTATTCACATAATTTATTCTATTTTTATTGTTTTGTTATAAAAGATGGTTCAAGCTCTTATATGTGGGCAAGATTGGATTCGTGCACAACTTCGCAAACCAAAACTTGATATGGAAGAGAATTTAGAAGAATTAGAAAAAATGGAGAAAGGTTATGGAGAGTACTACTTTAGTTTTTTTATTTTATTGTTTAATTTTGAATGATGGAATAAATGTAATATGTAACTTTCACATCACCAGATTTGAAGAATGCAAACATTGATGATGATTTGATCTTTGTCACGGAATGAAGAAAGTGATTACAAGTAATTTTGTAGACTCTTATTTCCATTCCAATGTTTTTAGTACTATTATATTTTCTTCTTTCAACAATCCCTTGCATTTTGTATTCCATTGCAGTTTACATGGCTAATGGGTCCTAGTGCAATTGAGAAAAAAGCTTGTTACAAAAGGGATGAAATGTATTTTTTGCTCTCTACTTTATTATCCAAGTGTAATTTTTATCTCATGAAAGATTTTCCAGTTTCATACATTTCCATCCCTACAATCCCATGAGAGCATGAAGATTTTAGTTGAATTGTTTTTTTAAATCAATTGCTATCCTACTCCCCAATTCCCCGTGACTTTTTGTTTTGTACAAATGGTGAATGGATGTTGCTACTTACTATTTCTTGTATGGAATTATATTTTGTAGTGTTTTGGTTGTATTAGATTTAAAAAATTCAACTGAAAAAAAAAATTTCGGTCTGCTCGGTCTAATTCGGTTCGGTCTAAATTTTTTCGGTCCGGACCGGTCCAAGACCGACTGTGAATCGGGTCGGTCTTCGGTCCTATATTTTTCCAATTTCGGTCTTCGGTCCGGTCCGGTTCGGTCCGGTCCGGTCCTGGACCGATGAACACCCCTAGCTGCTGGGTTGGGTGTCAAATATTATTAATATGTTTAGGTCAACTCAAATAAACTAACTAACTAACTATATATATATATATATATATATATATATATATATATATATATATATATATATATATATATATATATATATATATATATATATATATATATATATATATATATATATATATATATATATATATATATATATATATATATATATATATATATATATATATATATATATTTTGGTTCAGGTGAGAATGCAATCTAATGAAAGAAATAAAAATGAATCTGGTGCATTAGATTGGGAGATCTAAGGGTTAGGATTGCATCAAAATTAGGTGCACCAAGATGGTTTGAAAATGCATCATGTCAAAATGCACCATAATCTTTTGAAAATGCACTATCTCAAAATTTGAGTGCAGAATGCAATCTGAGCCGCACGATGCATCAGATCCAAAGGCCAGATTTTATTCTTATTTCTTTTACCAAGGTGAATTCTTACTTGAACCAGCCCCTCCCCTATATATATATATATATATATATATATATATATATGTATGAACATTGTAGATGAGCATCCCATTGTCAAAAGCTTCATTGGCAGTTTCTCTCTGATCTAGAATAGTCGTGCTTGAATTCGTGAATTGAGTTAATTTATCATGTCGTTTGCATGCTAACAAGACTTACAAACAAGTTCAGTATCATAAATTTAGTTGAAAAAAAAAGGATTCCGTGACTTTTAGAGATGTGCTCTTCCAAAATTAAATGGTTGTACTTTAACCAAACACGGCATTGTTGTTTTGGACTAACAGGGCATGTATATTTTAGCGTGCCTTCTGATTTTTGTTTCCTATTGATTTGGACAGCAATTTGATCAACAAACAAAGTGTAATTACTAATTGATAAAAATTTAGGATGAGATAGTGATAACTAGATTGGTCAATAAGATACTTGGGCTGAACCACATTAAAAGATTAAATCCAATCGATTACTTAGTTCAATTCAAGACCTTATATATCGATTACTTTTCTATTCAACTTCTGATGTGTGATAGACTCTAACACTCTTCTCAAGTGGAGAACCAGACCATTTTGAATCTAACCAGTTGACCACTTGCAAATAAACTCTCATTCCCTTGTTTTTTTAGCGCCAACACCTTAAAGGACCACGAGCCACTGGGTATGGACTTCCAGACGAGCAATCGTGTTAAACGAGCCATAGGCCATTGGGTACATACTCCATACGGACAATTGGCTAAAGACTAACGGGCCGCTAGGAATGAACATCTAGACGGACACCATGGCAAACGAGGTGGGCCAAAACCAAGCTCTGATACCATGATAGAATTTAGGATGAGTATGGACAACTAGATTGGGAAATAAAATACTTGGGTTGAACCATATAAAAAGATTGAATCTAATCGATTACCTAGTTCAACTCAAGACCTTATATATCGATAACTTCTCTATTCAACTTTCGATGTGCGATAGAATCTAACACTAATTGGTGAACGGTGGGGTTCCTATGACATTGGAACCCCATATCATGGGATGACCCAGGGGTGCTCCCGTGCTAGCTCCATTCATAAAATTAACGGTTCCTACCCCTTCTAACCCCCCTCCCCCAATAAACCCCCCCACCTTGCCTCGACCCGAACGCAGCCCCCCACCCCTTCGATTGCACCCCACAAGTTAATTTTGACTTGGAGCCAAATTTTGATTCCAAAGTAAAAAATAACACGTGGGATGCGATTGAAGGGGGTGGGGGTACGTTCAGGTCGAGGTAAGATGGTAGGTTTATCGGGTGATAAGGAGGGGCAGGAACTGCCAATTTTACAAACGGGGCATCGGAGTGCCTCTAGGTCATCTCATGACATTGTCGGGCAATGTCATGGCAACCGTACTGATTGGCGAACGAATGCAAAATGTTACGCAAATGCATTAATTGGAACACAACATGTAAAATAACTCTTTTGAGAAACGGAGGTAATATTACAACATTAATATCACCATCAAATATATTTATTTGTTTGTTATTTCTAACACTCCCCCCTCAAGTTGAATCATCTGTTTCGAATGTTCAACTTGCTCAATGTCATTTGAAAAGCTCCAACGGGTACTACTTTTGTTAGAATATCTGCCAGCTGATCTTTAGATCAGTCAAAAGGAAGACTAATGATATCCGCCTCAAGCTTCTCTTTGATAAAATGACGGTCTATCTCTATGTGTTTGGTACGATCATATTGTATTGGATTTTCAGTTATACTGATAGAAGCGGTATTGTCACACATTAGTCTACACTTACCCTTTGGCGGATACCCCAAGTCTTTAGGGAGTTTTCTCAGCTAGAGAATTTTAGTAACTCCTCGAGCAATGCCTCTAAATTCCGCTCCTGCACTTGATAATGCAACCACCTTATGTTTCTTGCTTTTCCATGTGACCAGGTTACCTCCAACAAAGGTGAAATATCGCGAATTGTGTTGGACATGAGTTCAAACCCCTTTATTATTTTTTCTGGAATATTTTCTTGTTTTGATAAATGACAAACAGGATGATGAAATTCAAACGATGATCGAAAATTTACTTTTCGTACCGAGAAAAGAAAAGAGGCGTATCAAGAAAGTTTACGGGATAAAAATCAATGCTCACCCCCACGCAGATTTTTGAAGTGAAGTGAAGACTCCGAAAACTTTTTTATTTTTATTGAGTCTAGGATTCTTGTAAGGATGACAATATCTTTTGCACAAAACAATTTAATTTCTGAGGGATAAAAATTATTTTTGAGTCAGTTGAAAAATCATTTTTTCTCTGTCTAAAATATTTTAGTGAGTCAGTTTCAAAATAAGTGTGTCAAAATTTCTTTAAAACATTTTTTTTAAAAGTTACACAATTTTCTTTGGTGAGAAAAATATACTTTAAATATTTTTTCGTGTATTGTTTGACACACAAAATAATTTTTTGGACTCTCTTTTTCTCTCCCCTACTCAAATTCATTGAATAGGGAGATTTTTCAAGAGGAGCGTGCCTTTTATTCTGGTTGTACCAAACAACGAGTTAGAAGCCAAAGTGCTTCCAATCGCACTTGGTTTGGGCCCTTTGTATTTGCGCATTATTTTCATTTTAATCGATTATATACTTTAAAATAATCGATTAGATCCAGCGCAATTTCTCAGGTTTGAATTCTTAATCGATTTTTTCTATTAAAAAAATCGATTAGCTTGGACAGAACCTCCTAATCAATTTATTGCTTCAATTTAATCGATTTTTAAGCCTTTCGTTGGGCTGCTCAACCTTGATCAATAATCGATTATTTATCCTCCATTAATCGATTACTTAGTACCGAACCTCCTAATCGATTATTTGTCTTCATTTAATCGATTATGATTCAGTTTTCTTTTCAGGCTTTTCGCTTCTGTACACTTTAATCGATTAAAATTACTAATTTAATCGATTAATTCTCTCTGGTACATAACATCAGCTTTCTTCAACGGCTTTATTTTCCTCAGCCTATTTAATCCCTCATTCTCCTTCATTTCAAGACACACCTCTTGCACTCCAATATATTTCTTTGAGCTATTCATCCTTTGCTTCATCTTCCTCATCAAAATATTATTTTTGAGAGTTAGAAATATTTTTTCTTTGAGTGCTATAGAAGTTGTCATCCATAGAGCTTAAATCTTTCAACACTACTTTGCTCAATTGTGTGAGCTTTCATTCTTGTGTTGTAAACTCAATTTCATTTGAGTGTTGTTCTTAAGACTTGTGTGACTCAAGTCTTGTTGTTGTAAGAAAGTGAGGCTTGTGTGATTCAAGTTCTCAAGTTGTACCGGTTTTTCAAGCACCCGTTGAAGCTTGAAGAATAGTAGGACTTTCGAGAGAGTCTCTCGGAGGACTGGACTAGCCACGAGGTGGTGAACCAGTATAAATCCCAGTGTTCTTCTTTCCCTTACTCTCCTTACTTTTTCCTGCGATAATCTTTACGAAAAACGTACATTCTTGAAAGCAACTCTATTCACCCCCCCTCTAGAGTTGCACTTTTGTCGAACAATTGGTATCGGAGCGAGGAAGTTCTTTGAATACGTTATTTTTTTCAGGAACTAAAAGATCAAATGGCATCAAGAATGTTCAACGCAGGAGTGACCGAGGGACAATCAACCACGAGGCCACCTTTGTTCGATGGAACAAACTACTCGTATTGGAAGGAGAGGATGAGAATCTTTATCCAATCCAACGACTACAAGCTATGGTTGATTGTGAAGAACGGCTGCGGAGTCCCTATGAAGAAAGTCGGTGAAGTTAACGTTCCCAAGACCGAAGAGGAGTTCACCGACGAAGATTGCAAAAAGATGGAGCTCAACGCAAAAGCAATAAACATGATTTATTGCGGTGTTAATGCGGATGACTACCACAAAATTTCGCGGTGTGAAACCGCAAAACAAATGTGGGAGAAATTGGAGGTCACCTACGAAGGAACCGCGCAGGTTCGGGAGGCCAAAATCGACCATCTCACTCACGAGTACGAACTCTTCTCAATGACGGAAAACGAGAAGATTGAGGAAATGTTTGAGAGGTTCTCTAACATCATTAATCCTCTCAATCTTCTCGGGAAGACCTACACCGACCGAGAGCTCGTGAGAAAGGTGCTACGAAGCCTATCCCCCAAATGGCGTTCAAAGGTGGACGCAATCGAAGAAGGTCGTGACTTCCAAACAACGACCTATGATGCACTTCGAGGTAATCTTATTATCTACGAAACCACCCAACTCTCAAAGGTGGTTGAAGAGAGGAACAAGAGGTCTATTGCTCTACCCGCAACAACATCAACCCACAACAACGTTGATGAAGAAGATGATGGCAGCGACGACACCGACCTCGGACTCTTTGTCCGAAAATTCAAGAAGATGATGCTCAAGAAGGGAGCCAAGAAGAACACTCCACCCAAATGCTATGGGTGTGGTGAAATTGGACACATCAAACCAATGTGTCCGAAGCTCAAGAACGAGAAGGACAAGAGGGCACCGAAGAAGCAACGTGCCTACATCTCTTGGGAGAACGACGGCTCCGGGAGTGAAGACTCAGAAACGGAGGAAGTGGCCAACTTATGTCTCATGGCCATTGAAGATGGTGATACAACAAAAGAGGTAAGTGATCAAGAACCTTCTCCCAATGATTCTTTAACTCTTAATGATGTTACTTGCATTATAGAAGATTTAGTAGGAATGTTCAAAAAGGCTTCCAAAGAAAATAATGAAGTTAAACAAAAAATCCTGATTTTTGAGAAGGATGTAAAAGAACTCAAAAATATAAATGATAAACTTAAACAAGAAATTATATCTTTTGGAAAAAGGCCACAAGAACCTTCAACTACTTCTTCTTCTACATGTTCTAGTTGTACTTCATTAAAAGCTAAAGTTGCTACTTTAGAAAGTAAATTGGGAAAATTCAATAATGCTTCAAACACCTTAAATAAAATTCTTAAGCAAAAAGTTAGTAATGGTGAAGGACTTGGATATAAGAAAAACCAACCTAGAAAAACAACATTTGTTAAAGCTAGGGGGAATAAAAATGCTAGGATAAATAATCAAACTAGAAGAGCACATCCTAGCAAACCTAGAACTCATTACACTCAACCATATAGGATGAATAATCCAAATGTTATTTGCCACTATTGCAATAAGATAGGTCGCATTGCACCCGTGTGCTTCACCAAAATTAGACATTTTCAACAAACGCACACACATCGCACATATGCTAACCAAAAAGGACCCAACAATATATGGGTACCTAAACCATCTCCTTGATATCTTTTTGTAGGTGTGCTTGAAGGCTTCGAGTACCTCTTGGTATCTCGATAGCGGATGCTCCAAGCACATGACCGGAGACGCATATGCAATATCAGGTTTTGTGAGTGCAAGGTATATAAGTCTGCCTACAAGTCTTAGGTACTTATGCTGATTAGCTTGAACTCCTCTTTCGATGATTTGTAATCCATGGTTAACCATTATCGGAGTAGCAGTCAGTTTACAATCCACTAGTCCAGTTTCAACTAGAAGGTCAAGGATATACTTTTTCTAACAAATAAAGATCCCATCTTGAGATTTGAAAACTTCAATGCCTATAAAAAAGTTGAGTTTGCTGGAATGCATGAGCTCAACCCTTTCTGTGTTTTTAAGTGTTGACTCACAGGTTTTGATAATTGACAAACACAATTTATTCAAGTCAAGATCAAAGTAATACAACGACAAACACTAAGACTTGAAGTGCAAATTCCTTGAACTATTCAAGAAGGTGCACAAGAATTTATTGGAGTCCGAGACGCGTTCGGAGCGCCTAACGGAGGACTTGGAGGAGTAGAAGAATTTCCGAAGACTTTTTGTTTATTTGAGTCTTAGGAATTATTGTAAGGATGACAAAAATATCTTCACTCCAAAATTATTTTTATGAGAGTTAATATAAAAATAATATATTTTTGGGGTCAGTTGAAAAATCCTTTTTAACTGTTCAAAATACATTTATTGAGTCAGTTACAAAAGGTGTGTCAAACATTTATCAAAATATTTATTTTGATATTAGAAAATATTTTTGGAAAGCAAAAATATTTTATTCAAATATTTTTCATGTTGATCGTTTGACACACAAAATATTTTTGGGACTCACTTTCTACACCAAAAATATTTTCTCATAATTCAAATTTTGAATTTGAATTATGTATGTTGATTGGGGAGCCTTTTGATTTGATTTTTATGTCCTAAACAAGTGCTTAAATCCAAAATAGCACTTCACCCCGCACACATGATTGTGTCCTTCTTGTTTGGGCATAATTGCTTCAAAAATCGATTTTTACACTTTGGCAAAAATCGATTATCATTTTGTCCGCTGAAGGATTTTTGCACAGACTGCATTAATCGATTACCATGGTGCATTAATCGATTTTTATGCTGCATTTTTTAGCAAAATCTTTTTTCTAAGCTCCAATGGACATATTCCTTCAAACCCTTTATAAACTCCTTTCCTTGGTCATTTTTACAATGAACAAGCACTCATAAACTCCCCCAATCTTGAGGTTATAATCCTCATTCATTTCTTCCTCAAATTGATATATTTTGAGAGAAAACTAAGTGTTTTCAAGAGAGTGTTCTTGTCATCCATAGAGCTTAATCTTTTCTTATTTCTACTCTTGTGAGGGTTATTGTTGTGAGGCTTAAGAAGGTTATTCTTCTTATTGTATAAGACTTATGTGACTTAAGTCTTGAGTGTGAAGTCTTGTAGAGGGCATATCTACGAGCGGTTGTGTCGAGGCTTGTGGGATTCAAGTTCTCGAGTTGTAAACAGTTTGTTAAGCACCCGTAAGCTTAACGAAAGTAGTGGTATCTTCGAGAGAGTCTCTCGGGGAACTGGACTAGCCACGAGATGGTGAACCAGTATACATCGGTGTGTTCTTTGCCTTCTCTCTTTTATTTCCGCTGCACTTTCGTTTATATTTTTAATCCTGCGAAAAACGGTAATCATTCTCAACAACTCTACTCACCCCCCCCCTCTAGAGTTGCACGCATTGTCTAACAGAGTTCTCTAAGATCTTTCATGTCAAATTATCATATCAGCCACATAAATGAACAAACATGTTATGAACTTCCCCTGCCTTTTTAGAAACAAAGTATGATCATAGTTGCTTTGACGATATCCATATTTCTTCATGGCTGTCGTGAATCTGCCAAACCATGCACGTGGAGATTGCTTTATACCATATAAAGCTTTTCGAAATCTACAACCTTTGCCGTTTCTGAAATCGGATGAGAACCCGGGTGGTGCTTCCATGTATACTTCGTCTTTTGGTTCACCATGGAGAAAAGCATTTTTCGCATCAAAGTGATATAAGGGCCAATCCAGATTAGCTACTATGGAGAATAATACTCGAATCGTATCAATTTTGGCTACTGGCGAGAAAGTTTTCGAGTAGTCAATACCATAAGTTTGAGTATATCCTTTAGCTACCAATCTAGCCTTATATCTTTCAATTGTGCCATTAGCTTTATGTTTGATCATAAATATCCATCGACACCCAACTGGTTTCTTTCCTGGACAAAGTTGACATTTCTCCCATGTGTTGTTTTTCTCTAGTGCCTTCATCTCTTCTTCCATTGCTTCTCTCCATTCTGGCACTTGTAAGGCTTCGTCAACTGTTCTAGGAACCTCATGACTGGATGTGTGGAAAGCCTATGGTACGCCCCCTGACTAGATTAGCAACATGATATCTTGAGTTCCGAGGGGTACATTCTGGTTCATATCTGACGGGAGGAATCCCACGATTTCTTCACGGTGGGAGAACATATCTAGTTGGCATTTCTTCCACAATATCATTAGATTTATCAATATAATCATCAGGAGTGGGAGAAATACTAACCTCAGGAGTTTCAGGCGGAGTAGAATCAGACATGAGTTCTGAGTTGTTGGACTATTCATTGTTATCAAAAGATGATCCCACAGAACGACTAACTTCCTCGGTTGGGAAAATTTCGAGTGGCAAGACTATGTAACCACTCTAGAGAGTCACTTGTAACTTTGTCCCCCTGACTGATAGAGTGGTTATGAAAGTAATATTCGGTCTCCAGAAAATTACAATCCATTGTCGTGTACATTCGACGAGAGATAGGATCATAACATCTGTATCCCTTTTTATGAACCCCATATCCAAAAAAGACACATCTGATAGCATAAGGATCAAATTTTGTCGGTTTGTCTTTTGGAATATGTACATATACAGTACAACCAAACACACAAGGAGTGAGAGTCAAGGAGTTAGGAACAATGAAGAATTTTGCAAGTGTATTGATGGGTGTTTTATGGTTTATGATTTTTCTCGGAAGGTGATTTATGAGCTAAATAGTGGTGGAGATTGCTTCAAGCAAGTAGTAAATTGGAACATTAGACTTGATCATAAGGGCCCTAGTGATTTCGAGTATGATTTGATTTTTACGTTTTGCAACATCATTTTGTTGAGGGGTATCAGAACAAGTGGTTTGATGAATAAGACCTTTTTCTTCAAAAAAAATTTTCATTGGATGATTTAGGTATTCTCCACCATTATCAGATCGAAAGAATACAAATCTGTTTTTGGTATTGTGTGTGGATCAATTTGTAGCATGAGGCGAACTTTTCAAAAACTTCAGATTTGTGTTTAAAAAAGTACACCCAAGTCATACGGGTACAATCATAAAAAAATAATAGAAAATATTGATACGCATTTGGACTCGGTTCTGGAGAAGAACCCCACACATCAGATTGGATTAATGAAAATGGTTATGATGTAACAATATTATTTAACGGACAAGAATGTTTATGACTTTTGGCTAGATAACAATTGTTTCAATGAAAAAGACATGGTTTATTGAATAATTTTGGAAAGAGAATTTTGAGATACCCCCAAGATGGATGACCCAAACGACGATGTCACAGCCTGTCCTGTAACGCCCCAAAACATACCCTAGAATTATTAATGAATAATTATTCAATTAATCAAATTTGTTTTGATAAATTATTGTTGGGCTTTGGACCGATATGAAATATGTTTAAATATCCAATATCAAAATCTGGATAAGTCTCATAGAGATAAATCCAATATGTTGACTATTTGTGTGGTCTTGATTGGGAACCTGAGTACAAACCCAAATCAAGAATAAATGAAGAATTTATTTATAATATAAACTTTAAAATGATTTATTGAAATAAATCATGAGAACAAATGATATGAATTAAATGTGAGAACCTTTTTGAATAAAGGTCAAATAAACCAATTTTGACTCTGTCAAAGTCAAACACTCAAAAATATGATGTCGGAAAAAGTATTTCAAATAAATATAAAAATTATATAGTTGGATAGAATTCGACTGTCTGATGGCAAAGGTGCAAACGGATTTCAATTCGAAGAAAGTTGGACCAAAAAGTGTACCCCGACTGGAACCAAAATTGGTCCCAATCAGGGACACTGTAGAGACTGCGCCTCCACCTCCACTACAAGGATACGCCGATTGGAATGATACAGCAGGCTTGGAAGTTTTCCCCATCTCCTTCTTATATAAGACTACCAAAGCTTAACCATTTCTTCACCATTTCTCAAAATATTTCATCCTATTCTGTAGCTCTGAGTGAGGAGAACGCAATGGTGTTGTCAATTTGGTGTGAAGTCGTCGGAGTTGAGAGTTATACTCGCCGGAAGTTTCGCCGGAAAATTTCCAAAACCTCCGTTAAGCTTCGAGGTAAGCCCGTAGATATATCTAATGACTAGAATGTTCATATAGATCGTTTCTACGTTCATAAATGGTCATTTAGTTAAGTTTTGTATTTGACATGCTTGAAGAACTAAGAATCACAAACCATGATTTTGATGTTAAAACTATGAATTAATTATGCCAAAATGATCTATGAACCTTGGAAAATATTTTTATATACTTTAATTGAAGTTTGGGGAGTAAAAATGACATTTCCGCAAGTTGACTCAAGGTAGAAGACGATGAGTAGTCGACTATCAACTTAAAAATCGACTATAGCTCGTTCTGCAGATTTTTGGAACTTAGCTGAGCAACAGTCGAGAGTTAGAATGTGACAATCGACTGTCAGCCCTCTCTGAAGTTTGATAATCGATTATCAGAGTGTGATAATCGATTATCAGCCCATTCTGAACATCAGACAGTAGATTATTAGAATTGACAGTAGACTGTCTCCCTACACTATTGAAGAAAATGAAGCTAATATCTAATAATTGAATTTCCTATCATATATTAATCAACTATTGTTCAGAAAACATGATTTTTGAACTATGGAATCTTATTTTTGATATTAATGAATTATGATTAATGTAAAGATGATTTGTTGGAATATAAATGAAGTTTAGACAACTAAAAGGATCTTATTTGATGCATGACGGTAAGCTAGGGTGTTAAGACTCGACGCTAGGCCGCTATTTGTTAATAAATGTTACTATGACTATTATGATCAAACTTGATAATATTCTGAATAAATGATTATTATAATAGATAATGGATTATCATTGATAATAATAGTGATTATGATTATCAAATGGACGACCCGAGTGAATATGACTACATAACGATCATGATTTTATTCTAACAAAATAATAGTGTATGGAATTAAACAAATGAACCGTAAAGATGAAATTATGAATAGATATGTTTGTTTGACTATCTTGAATTAAATTATGATTATGAATTATTGAAACATAATTCAAAATGAATATATTGATAAACAAGAAAATGATGTGTATTGTTAAGGATATCTAGAATAACTTTAAATATACCCATTAGCTAATTAATGTTAAGACTATCTAGAAGACCTCTAGAATAGATCTTAGAATGAACTTATGAAAACATGAATAGTTGATGAGTTAGATATAAATGCATAAACGGGATTCGTAGACCAAACTAGAGGATTACTCGTTGGGAATGCCCAATCCAATGTTGACCAATCGCTATATTATTGTGGCCTTAACTGACTACAGTTAAGTGTCCGAAATCATTTGCCTTAAACTAATGATAGTTTAAGTGTTTGATTGCCTTAACTGACTATAGCTAAGTGTCTGAAATCATTTGCCTTAAACTAATGATAGTTTAAGTGTCTGATTAATAATTGTCTTACTAAGAATAACTAAGAGCATTGTTATGATCTGGCCTTAGACTAAGAATAGCTAAGAGCATTGTTATGATTTGGCCTTAGACTAAGAATAGCTAAGATCATTGTTATTATTTGGCCTTAGATTAAGAATAATTTAAAGGCACTATTGGAATAATATCTGAATTGGATAAAATGTGTTGATATGAACTGAATAATATCAAAACTGTGAATGTCTGAAATGAACATTGTGTGCATGATATCAAATGATCTGATTATGAATTTAGATTCAGTTTATATGGATGTTCGACGCATTAGATATGCTGACTCAGCTTTACCGCTGAGCGTGTAGTGTGTTTTATTTGCTACACGCAGGTAAACAGAAAGAACAATGTGATCCTGGTGGCAGATGGGGCGAGATTGTCGGGATGGATGTGACAAGTTTGAAATGATTTATGATATGTCAATATTAAATTTGCTTCCGCAATATTGTTGAATACTTCATACTGTATATGTTAAGAAGAATATTATTGGGATTAATAAAGTGTGTTTGAAAAGTTTTAAATTTTTACGATTACCAAGTTAAATACTTTAGTCCGAATGGGGCTGCAGACCTGGACGGATTAGGGTGTTACATGTCCACTGTCCCATGAGCAAGTGTAGCTGTTCCATAGTGATCAACTTCATCAACATAGTATATGCCATGACGCTCAGAACCACGCCCAATGATCTTCCTTGTCCGAGTATCCTGTAATAAGGAAAAAGTGGGGTGCCTTAAGACTGTGCAATTTAATTGTTTGGTGACATGGCTTATTGACTGCAATTTATGAGACAATGTGGAAACATATAGGGAGTTGTCAAGACGGATAGATGAAGAGATAGATATTGGACCGGTGCCCTCGACGCGGGAATAATACCCATTGGCTATTTGAATATGGGTTTTCTTAGACCAATTTAGGGAATTAAAATCGGAACAGTCGTAGGACATCATGTTAGCTGCCCCAGAATAAAAAATGCCATTGGGCATTTTTAATTGGGTTTGTATTGGGCCAAATTTTGGATCCATTTGGTGGGATTGGGGGAAGGGAATTTAATTGTAACACCCACCTTCCGTGGACCCGGTTCACCCGCGATCCAACAGACCGGTAGGGTTACATGGGCGGTCTGAGAACCGTCTGTAGCGGAAAAAAATTAATGTTTATTTATTATGAAAACGGTTGTGTTTAATTAATGAAATAAATTCTAGGGAGTTAAACCCAAGACGTGTGTGATGTAAATGCAGAGTAGAAGCGGAAGTAAATAAATAAGTCCAAAACAAGTAAAACGACAAATGGTGGGTTCTTGACCAAATGATTAATTTATTAAATGTATTTAATTATTAAACTCGTCCGTGCGCCGCCCATCTTCCCATCATCACTGTCCTCCAGGGTTAGCACCTGTACCGTCATGTCTACCTGCGTGTAGCAAAAACAACTACACGATCAGCAAAAGCTGAGGAGTGAATCTAACAAAAGAACATGAAGTCATAACCCATATGATTATACACATATTAATACCTGTACTTAACGTACGGAAAACCACATGTTTACTAACTGTTTCGTTTGCACCTGTTGGGGTACTATTACATATAACAAAATGATGTGCTACCACATTGAATGTTGATGTGATGTGGAACATACATGATGATGATACGACTTGATGCATGACCTAAACTATCAGGGACACCCCTGGCTTAGCCTCACTTGACAGGATCACCCCTGCACTCCGGTTGTCATACCGAAATGGTAATTAGGCAGGAACAAGTGGACTAGCAAAACCGGGTAGTAGCCGTAACCTGACTACTATGTACGTACACAAGGCCCACTTAATGAAAACCCGTTGGATCCCAAAGGTTCCTGGATGGGCCCACTGTAGTAGGCGCACGAAAGCCTGACCTCCCTACAGCGGTATGCACATGATGATGAACCTAGGACATGCGTCTAGGATGAACATGATAAATGCTTGATATATTTACCTTTGGTCAATGCCAAGAATATATCAATTAAATAACATACATACTGTAGATTAACATTTCATGCAAACATACAATCAGATTCTGGGTCAATATGGTCAACGGAACTGATTCTACAAACTTCCCGAAATTCTGCCCGAGGAACGGTCGACCGTACCCTACCGGCGGTCGACCGTGGGGCTACGGTCTGGTTCTGGGTTACTGACGGTCCACCTAGGTCTTCCGTCGCGGCTAACGGTCGACCTTCCCGGTGGTGACCGTCGGACTGGCCGAGAGTACAATCCACCGTCCGTAGCGGCTGTAACACCCTAATCCGTCCAGGTCTGCAGCCCCTTTCGGATTAAAGTGTTGATTTGGTAATCGTAAAAATTTAAAACATTTAAAACATTTTTATTTATAAATAATAATATTCCATACATAATTGTAAAAAAATACGGAGTGTTTAATAATAATAATGCGGAAGCGACTTTCAAACATGTCTCATAACAACATAATTATTTATTTTGTTCAATGATGCACCACGAATGTCTCGCCCCTTCTGCTCCCAAGAACATGCCATTCACTCATTCTGTTTACCTGCGTGTAGCAAATAAAACATACTACACGCTCAGCGGTGAAGCTGAGTAAGCATATCTAAAATGTCGAACATCCACATAAATTGAATTTCAATTCATAATCAACCATTTGATATCATGCACACAATATATGGTTCAAACATTCAAAATATTTTCAATATTTATTCCAAGTCATTTGATATTCAATATATATCAATAATGCTCTTAAATTATTCTTAATCTAAGGCCACATCATTTTATAACAAGCTCTTAGCTATTCCTAGTCTAAGGCATCATTTCTAACCAGGCCCTTAAACTATAAATAGTTTAATGCAGAACACAAGAATCGATAATCCACCCTATGAGTCATGTGGATTACGTACCAACCGAACAGTGAACTGTCGGGTGGGTGATATCTGTTCTGGATCCCGTACGTACGTTTTAACCCGAAATATGAATTGGTCAAGTAGGTATATCTTAGAGTTCTTCTAGATATCCTTAATAATCATCATCAATATACAAGTGGGTATATCTTAGAGTTGTTCTAGATATCCTTAACAATACGATTCATTAATTCATTATTTTCACTTTAACAATTCATGATCATCATTCAAAATGTTCATCATTATTAATTCATTATAATCAATAATCAAACAATTGTCATAATGCATAATAACAAATAGCGGCCTAGTCTCGAGTGTTAACACCCGAACTTACCGTCATGCATCACATAATGTTTATTTGTCACAAACATCATTTTTATTGTACAAAATCATATTTTTATGGTTTATAATTAATTGGTAACAAAATAGGATTTTAGAGCATAGTTTCAATAATATTTTCAGAACAGGATCTAGAATTGAGGAAAATAATTTAAAATAATCATTTAATATATAAAAATTGATTTATATAATTTTAAATAATCCATTAATTCATAATAATCGATTTTTACAATTTTAATAATCAATTAATTCATTATAATTGATTTTTACAATTTAAATAATCAATTAATTAATTTTAATCGATTTTTACAATATAAATAATCGATTAATTCATAAAAAAATCGATTTTTACAATTTAAATAATCCATTAATTCATAATAATCAATTTTTACAATTTAAATAATCAATTAATTAATTTTAATCGATTTTTACAATATAAATAATCAATTAATTCATAAAAAATCTATTTTTACAATTTAAATAATCCATTAATTCATAATAATCGATTTTTACAATTTAAATAATCAATTAATTCATAATAATCGATTTTTACAATTTAAATAATCAATTAATTCATAATAATCGATTTTTACAATATAAATAATCAATTAATTCATAATAATCGATTTTTACAACATAAATAATCGATTAAATGGTACAGACTTCGAACCACTTGTCTGAATAAAATTCTAATCGATTTTCGGCTACTGTTCATCATCTTCTTCCTCGGGTCAGTTTCGAGTATTATGGTGTTAAAACACCAAACTTCAATTAAATTATATAGAAATGTTCTCCAAGGTTCATAGATCATTTTAGGATCATCAAAATATATTTTTAACATCAAATTCAATGTTTATTATTCTTGGTTCTTCAAACACGTCGAACACAAAACTCAACCAAATGACCATTTATGAACGTAAAAACAACCTATATGAACATTCTAATCTTTAGATATATCTACGGGCTTACCTCGAACATTAATGGAGGTTTTGAGAATTTTCCGGCGAAACTTCCGGCGACTCTATCTCACTGCTCCGGCGACCTCACACAAAGATGACAACACCACTGCACTCTACTCTCAGCAAGGAACAATATAGGAGGAAGAATGAATGTTTTTGGTGAGGAATTGAGGGAGTTGAGTTGTGCTTAAATAGGCCAGTGGAGAAGAAGAAGACACAGGCTTGGTTGCTTCCGTGATTGTGCGGAGATTTGGAATCGGCGTAATTGAACAAGGCGCCATTTGGTGTGTAGTCCCTGATTGGGACTAATATTTGGTCCCAGTTAGGGTACACTTTTTGTTCCAACTTTCTCCAAATTGAAATCCGATTGAATCGTTGGGATCAGACAGTCAAACTCTACACATTGATATAATTTTCATTATTTATTGACAAACTTTAGAATTTACTTATTTTTGGGTCCTTCTCAGTAATTAATTATAAATTAATTAACTCTGATAGGCCTATTTTTGGGGCGTTACGCTTCTCTCCCCCTTAAAATAATTTCGTCCTCGTAATTACCTGAGTCATTGGTTGAAGAGATTCGGATATTGCATCCTCATTGACTCTTCGGTTTCCCATCTTGCCTCTTCAGTCGAGTGATTCCTCCATAGCACTTTGACTAAGGGTACAGATTTGTTTCTCAATTGCTAAAATTTGTACAGGTTCCTCTTCATAAGTCAATTGTTCGTTAAGAGTTACAATTCCCTCAGTCAAGATATGCGATGGATCGGAACGGTATCTTTTCAACATCGATACATGGAATACGTC
Source organism: Cuscuta australis (assembly GCA_003260385.1). NCBI lineage: Eukaryota > Viridiplantae > Streptophyta > Magnoliopsida > Solanales > Convolvulaceae > Cuscuta > Cuscuta australis. Next base: position 912,302 of record NQVE01000039.1, read on the forward strand.
ATGGATTTTGTTCAGTTCTGCTGGAAGTTCTAACCGATAGGCTACTGGACCCACACGTTCAGTGATTCGATAAGGTCCAATATATCTCGGACTTAGTTTTCCCTTTTTACCGAACTGTAACACTTTCTTCCACGGTGAGACTTTCAGAAACACCTTGTCATCAATATTATATTCGATCTCCCGACGTTTTAAGTCGGCATAAGATTTCTGTCGATCGGAAGCCACCTGCAATCTTTCTCTGATTAGACGAACCTTCTCTTCAGTTTCGCGAACGAGATCAGGTCTTTCAAGCTTTTGCTCACTTAATTCTGTCCAGCATACTGGGGTTTTACAGCGTCTCCCATACAAGGCTTCGTACGGGGCCATTTGGATACTCGCTTGATAACTATTGTTATACGCAAACTCCATTAGCGGTAAGTATTGTTCCCAATTGCTTCCAAAATTAATTACACATGCTCTCATCATATCTTCAAGAATTTGAATTGTCCTTTCAGATTGTCCGTCAGTTTGAGGATGAAATGCCGTACTAAAGTTAAGTTTAGTACCTAAGGCTTTCTGCAAACTCTTCCAGAATTGCGATGTGAATCGCGGGTCACGATCAGAAATGATAGACAAAGGTACACCATGTAATCTTACAATCTCACGGATGTACAACTCTGTTAATTCTTCAAGGACATATCACGTCGAATTGGGATAAAATGAGATGACTTGGTTAACCGATCAACAATTACCCAGACAGCGTCATTTTTCTTAGCTGATAATGGAAGTCCAATCACAAAGTCCATCGTAATTCGTTCCCACTTCCATTCAGGGATAGTAGGTGGATGTAGCAACCCACTAGACACTTGGTGTTCAGCCTTGACTTGTTGACACGTCAGACATCGTGTTGTAAATTCAGAAATTTCCCGCTTCATTGTAGGCCACCAATATGTCTTCTTCAGATCTTGGAACATTTTATTACTACCAGGATGCATGGTATAAGTGGTTTCGTGAGATTCACGCATTAAACGTTCCCTCACTTCGCCACTAGGAACTACCAAGCGATTCTGGTAGAATAAAATTCCATTATTTACTGTGAAATCTTATCTCTCCCCCTTAGAGACAAGTTCAGAAGTCTTCAAACAGTAGTCATCACGTTTTTGTGCAGCATGAATTTCGTTCTCAAGAGTAGGTTGAACTCGGAGTTCGGCTATCATCTTTCGGCTCAATGCGTCAGCAACTACGTTAGCCTTGCCAGGGTGATAGTCAATGTAGCAGTCGTAGTCTTTGATCAATTCCAACCATCTTCTCTGTCTCAAGTTCAATTCTTTTTGAGTTAGCAGGTATTTTAGACTTTTGTGGTCTGTGTGAATATATGTCGTCTCTCCAAAGAGATAATGACGCCATATTTTCAAAGCAAATACAACTGCTGCTAACTCAAGATCGTGAGTCGGATAGTTACATTCATGAGGTTTCAACTGTCTTGATGCGTATGCCACGACTTTTCCGTCTTGCATGAGTACACATCCCAAGCCATTATGAGATGCATCACTAAAGATTGTGTAGTCTACACCTGGTACTGGTTGAGTCAGCACAGGTGCTTCTGTTAGACATTTCTTTAGTTTCTCAAAGCTTTGCTGACATGCATCGGTCCATACAAATTTCACATCTTTTCTCAGAAGTTTGTTAAGTGGAGTTGCGATCGAGGAAAAGCCTTCAACGAATCGTCGATAGTATCTAGCTAATCCAAGAAAGCTTCTCACTTCACGAACATTCCTTGGAACCTTCCACTCAGTGATGGCAGATATTTTACTGGGGTCTACCTTAACACCTTCTTGAGAAATCACATGTCCCAAAAACGTAACTTCATTAAGCCAAAATTCACACTTTGACAGTTTGGCATATAGTTTATGTTCCCGTAGTATGCTGAGTACTATCTCCAAATGTTTCGCATGGTCTTCTGGATTCTTCGAATAGACAAGAATATCATCGATGAATACAACCACGAATTGATCAAGATAAGGTCGGAATACACTATTCATGAGATCCATGAATACTGCTGGAGCATTTGCCAAACCAAAGGGCATTACCGTAAACTCATAATGACCATAACGAGTACAGAACGCAGTCTTTGGGATGTCCTCTTTCTTTACAGGGATTTGATGGTATCCTGACCGTAAGTCAATCTTAGAGAATACAGTAGATCCTCTAAGTTGATCAAATAAGTCATCGATACGAGGTAAAGGATATCAATTTTTTATTGTGACTTTGTTCAATTGACGGTAATCGATGCAGAGTCTCATCGAGCCGTCTTTCTTTTTAACAAACACGACGGGTGCTCCCCAAGGGGAAACACTCGGACGTATGAATCCTTTATCAAGTAGTTCTTGTAGTTGAGCCTTCAACTCTTTCATTTCAGCAGGAGCCATGCGATAGAGAGTTGCAGATATCGGTCCTGTTCCAGGAACAAGATCGATGGAAAATTCTACTTCTCTGGAAGATGGTATACCAGGAAGTTCGTCAGGAAATACGTCAGGAAAACCATATACTGTCGGTATGTCTTTCAACTCAGAAGTTTCCTTTCGTGTGTCACGTACGTTACACAGATAAGCTTCACATTTCTTTCGAATGAGACGCCTAGCGTGTATGTACGAGATGAATTCAGTGGATCTAGGTGTTAGATTCTCTTTCACCTTTATAGACTTTCCCTCTCCAGACTTTAGTTGAATCGTTCGTCGTCGGCAATCGATAATTGCTTGGTGTTTGGTGAGCCAATCCATTCCAAGGATAATGTCAAATTCTTTGTACGGTAATTCGACAAGATTGGCAGAGAACTGATGTCCTTCAACAATCAATGGACAGTCTTGATACACATGATTTAACCTCATACTATGTCCTAACGGGTTAGACACTAGTATAGGTTGTTCTAAGTTTTCTTTCATTATGTCAGCCTTGTCAGGCATAGGCACGCAGATATAAGATAACGTTGATCCAGGGTCTATCAACACATGCATGACAGAATCAAATAAGGAAAACATACCCTGAATGGCGTCAGGGTTTTCCTCAGCTCGTGCCTTCATTGCATAAGTACGAGCAGGAGCTCGTCCCTGTTGCTGACTCTGGTTCTTGGTCGGATTAGATCCCGCCGTTGATCGTTGACTTGGCGCAAGTCGTGCTGATGCTGCTTGACTGACAACTGGGGCTGTCGGAAATGGTTTGCCAGGATTAGTGGGGCAATCCCTTCGAAAATGTCCAGGTTTGCCGCAACCTAGACATAATCCTTGGGCAAGCCAACACTCGCCTGGATGATGTCTCCCACATGTATCGCACAATGGGTGTTTCCACCCTCTTGATTTGTTTTCCGACGCCACGGAGTGCGTCTGCACCGATTTCCCTTTCTTTGAGAAGTGTGAATTGCTAGATTCCTGAAGGGGCCTCTTTCCTTTTGATACAGAGTTGATGGAATGGTGAGTGCTTGAACTGACATTATTTGTCTTCAGATACTCAATGCAAGCACTCAAGTCGCTGTCTGCCCTGGCTATGAGATCATAGGCCTCCGCGAAATCCACGGTGGTTAGAACGGACACACGCGACCTAAGGTCAGGTCGAAGCTTCTTCCTGAATTCCTCGATGCGATCGGTTGGGGTACTCACCAAGGTTGGTGCAAACTTAGCAAGACTGGTAAACTTCTGACGATACTCGGGGAGTGTCATGTCTCCCTGTTGCAATTCGACAAATTCCTTACGTCTTTCTTCGCTAAAACGTTTTGGAATATATTCTTGTTTGAATGCCCATTCGAAATGTGCCCATGTCCATGGCTTAGGGGTTCCTGCACTCTCATCAGTCCTCTTCCACCACTCGTAGGCTTCCTTGCGAAGCAGCTGAGACGCCAGTCGGGGATAGTTGCCAATGGGTACATTAAGATCCTCCAACACTCGAACAGTCTGCTCGATCCAGTCCCATGCAATTTGGGGTTCACCGATGCGATCCCCAAGGAATAATTCTGCACCGTTATCCCTTAATGTTTTGTAGGTTATCACTTGCGGTGGCGGTGGTGGAGGTGGTTGAAACATTGGTGCATTGGCTATCTGTTGTAATACATTTTCTAGGAATGTGGGAATCACAAGGTCGGGTTGACCATCCGCGTTCGGGTTATTCTCAACATTTTGCTGATTGACGGGTTCATTTTGGATGGGAGGGGTAAAGCTAGATGCTTCAGTATGAACACTGACGTGTTCATTATTGTTCCCTTGTCCGTGGGCAGATTCTTGACTCATTCTACAATAACAGAAATTCCTTTATTAGGATTCTTTTATTCAGTAGTTGAGTTTAAGACAGGAATTGCAAAGGATTACAACAGTTGATACAATCAATGGATTTGAAACCTACAATAAGATATTTTTCTAAGCGTTTGCGTTCGATTGGTTGGATCGTGCCGAATCTACAGACGGGTCTTCCTTGCCCGACCCACATACGCTACTGGCAGAATCTACGCTGAACGTCTCTTCTGGGTCATCTCGTTCCCACGCAGCCTTGCGGCGCATATAAATCCTTCGTTTCATTATTCTTGCGAATCGATGTGCACGTTGGTAACGTATCAACGAGTCATAGACATTTCGTTTGTTCTTTCGTCTTTTACCAAGTACGAAAGTGCGACTTGAATCAACACTTGATATCATTTCCAAATTAACAGTTGACATCTATAAAATTTGATACAGTCGATTTCAATACTTATTTTTTTTTTATTACCTTCCTGGAGCAAAGGGATGCGAGAGTCGTGGATTTGATTAACATTATTTTTTTTTAACCCAAAATATATAATATATATTTTTAAATCAAACATTGATCCGAAGATCGTGTTTAAAACCATTTGCTCCGATACCAAATTGTAACACCCTAATCCGTCTAGGTCTGCAGCCCCTTTCGGACTAAAGTATTGATTTGGTAATCGTAAAAATTTAAAACATTTCAAACATTTTTATTTATAAATAATAATATTCCATACATAATTGTAGAAAATACGGAGTGTTTAATAATAATAATGCGGAAGCGACTTTCAAACATGTCTCATAACAACATAATTATTTATTTTGTTGAATGATCCACCACGACTGTCTCGCCCCTTCTGCTGCCAAGAACATGCCATTCACTCATTCTGTTTACCTGCGTGTAGCAAATAAAACATACTACACGCTCAGCGGTGAAGCTGAGTAAGCATATCTAAAATGTCGAACATCCACATAAATTGAATTTCAATTCATAATCAACCATTTGATATCATGCACACAATATATGGTTCAAACATTCAAAATATTTTCAATATTTATTCCAAGTCATTTGATATTCAATATATATCAATAATGCTCTTAAATTATTCTTAATCTAAGGCCACATCATTTTATAACAAGCTCTTAGCTATTCCTAGTCTAAGGCATCATTTCTAATCAGGCCCTTAAACTATAAATAGTTTAATGCAGAACACAAGAATCGATAATCCACCCTATGAGTCATGTGGATTACGTACCAACCGAACAGTGAACTGTCGGGTGGGTGATATCCGTTCTGGATCCCGTACGTACGTTTTAACCCGAAATATGAATTGGTCAAGTAGGTATATCTTAGAGTTCTTCTAGATATCCTTAATAATCATCATCAATATACAAGTGGGTATATCTTAGAGTTGTTCTAGATATCCTTAACAATACGATTCATTAATTCATTATTTTCACTTTAACAATTCATGATCATCATTCAAAATGTTCATCATTATTAATTCATTATAATCAATAATCAAACAATTGTCATAATGCATAATAACAAATAGCGGCCTAGTCTCGAGTGTTAACACCCGAACTTACCGTCATGCATCACATAATGTTTGTTTGTCACAAACATCATTTTTATTGTACAAAATCATATTTTTATGGTTTATAATTAATTGGTAACAAAATAGGATTTTAGAGCATAGTTTCAATAATATTTTCAGAACAGGATCTAGAATTGAGGAAAATAATTTAAAATAATCATTTAATATATAAAAATTGATTTATATAATTTTAAATAATCCATTAATTCATAATAATCGATTTTTACAATTTTAATAATCAATTAATTCATTATAATTGATTTTTACAATTTAAATAATCAATTAATTAATTTTAATCGATTTTTACAATATAAATAATCGATTAATCCATAAAAAATCGATTTTTACAATTTAAATAATCCATTAATTCATAATAATCGATTTTTACAATTTAAATAATCAATTAATTAATTTTAATCGATTTTTACAATATAAATAATCGATTAGTTCATAAAAAATCTATTTTTACAATTTAAATAATCCATTAATTCATAATAATCGATTTTTACAATTTAAATAATCAATTAATTCATAATAATCGGTTTTTACAATTTAAATAATCAATTAATTCATAATAATCGATTTTTACAATATAAATAATCAATTAATTCATAATAATCGATTTTTACAACATAAATAATCGATTAAATGGTACAGACTTCGAACCACTTGTCTGAATAAAATTCTAATCGATTTTCGGCTACTGTTCATCATCTTCTTCCTCGGGTCAGTTTCGAGTATTATGGTGTTAAAACACCAAACTTCAATTAAATTATATAGAAATGTTCTCCAAGGTTCATAGATCATTTTAGGATCATCAAAATATATTTTTAACATCAAATTCAATGTTTATTATTCTTGGTTCTTCAAACACGTCGAACACAAAACTCAACCAAATGACCATTTATGAACGTAAAAACAACCTATATGAACATTCTAATCTTTAGATATATCTACGGGCTTACCTCGAACATTAATGGAGGTTTTGAGAATTTTCCGGCGAAACTTCCGGCGACTCTATCTCACTGCTCCGGCGACCTCACACAAAGATGACAACACCACTGCACTCTACTCTCAGCAAGGAACAATATAGGAGGAAGAATGAATGTTTTTGGTGAGGAATTGAGGGAGTTGAGTTGTGCTTAAATAGGCCAGTGGAGAAGAAGAAGACACAGGCTTGGTTGCTTCCGTGATTGTGCGGCGATTTGGAATCGGCGTAATTGAACAGGGCGCCGTTTGGTGTGTAGTCCCTGATTGGGACTAATATTTGGTCCCAGTTAGGGTACACTTTTTGTTCCAACTTTCTCCAAATTGAAATCCGATTGAACCATTGGGATCAGAGAGTCAAACTCTACACATTGATATAATTTTCATTATTTATTGACAAACTTTAGAATTTTACTTATTTTTGGGTCCTTCTCAATAATTAATTATAAATTAATTAACTCTGATAGGCCTATTTTTGGGGCGTTACAGCGGCGGCCAACCGTCCCGTGGATAGTCTCTTGTCCTTGGCTACGTTTTGGTCCATTTTGCAAACTTAACACCTTGATTCTTTTTAGAACAATAATGTAAACATTGATGAATATATTCCTAGTGATTCCTATGCCAATGTATACGATTTTTACGTAGTGAACGATTTGATGGCTAACCTACGAACATGCGTAGATTCTACGTAGGTTGCTTACGATATTCCTATGAATATAACGACATAGATTATAACTAAATGTTCTAGAATTAGAGGGGACAACTACTCACCTCTAATCGTAGGGGTTGATGAAACGAGATGAACGAACGGCGCTAACAAACGGACGAACGATCACCGACGACTTTACGCGTTTCTTCTCTTCTACCTTATTCTCCTCCCTCTCGCCAGAAGCCTCCCCTTAACTGCTTGCTGCTTGGCCGAACAAGAGAAGGGAGAAGAGAGTTGAGGGTGTGAGTGGGGGTTACAAAATGTGATGGGGAAGTGAAGAGAGAAGGGGGGTTTTAAATGGAGGACATGAATGGGGAATTAATAGGTTACTAATGAGGAATTAAAGGGAGAGGAGTTATGGGAGATGATGGGTGTGGCGTGTGGAGAGGGAATGGGAGTTACTTCCCATAAAATCTATTCCGTTGTGTAAAATCTAACCCGAACGGTACGCGGTTTTTCCCCCGAACTTGTCCGAATTGAAAACCGTTTGCATTTTCGGAAATGAACAATCAAAACTAAATTTATGACATCTTCAAAATATTTTTCTCAAAACTTAATTTTCAAAATTCCAGATCCATCACAATCATTAATTAATTTATTTACTTAATTAATGTCGAGAGACCCGTTATTAAAACATCTTTTATATTTACCTTTGGAAATCATTGAACGGATCGAAATCACATTATTTATTAATTTAAAATAATGAGTCTCAATAAATAAATAATATTTATTTATTTAAAACTAGGCCGGTTTGAGGGTTTTACATTAATAAATTCACCACTTTCATTTCATTGTCGCTAATCCTACCTGCGGCTTCCTATGTCTTTCCGCCGCTCACCCTTCCAGTAGCTTCCTCTCTATTTCCGCAGAAAGCTTCTCCCATGGAGACGCCGACGAAAAACTCAGGCGATTGGTTGGTGGTAGTGTCGGTGGTCTCCGAATTGCCCACCACTATCCAAGCGACCCCGAACGGGTTCTTCCCTCTTTTCCGACTATCCGGCTACCATTCCGTATATCCCATCCACTTGAAGCACCCTTCGGCTGTGTGTTTCACTCCGCCGTAGTAGGTACACTTTAAGTGTGATTTGTCTTCATAGGTTGACGATTGGCAATTTTTCGATCGCACCGCCACTCGTGGGTCATTAGGCCACTGCCAATACCTGGGGGAGTCTCTCCCGATGATGGCCTTCCCCCTTCTCCTTTCATGATGCCCTTTCTTGCTGCATCCCTTCGGATTTGGGCATACGCCTCTTCTACCGACGGGAGTGTGTCAGTTTTGAGTATATCTTGTTTTTCAGCATCAAATTCATCATTTATTGCGTGTAGAAATTGATATAGACGATTTTGTTGTTGAATTTGTGTGAAAATCGTCATATCTTCTGGGCATTTCATTGGGTTGGGTAGACGTCTCTCGATTTCCTTCTAAACGGCTTGTAGTTGGCTATAGATTTTTTTCAGGGGTTGTGCACCTTGTTTGATTTTGCTGGCCTTAACCATCAGGTCGTAGATTTGAAGGGGATCCTTTCCGGAGCTATACGTGGCTTCGATTCCCCTCCATAAATCCCAGGCAGTAGGATAATCGATATGTTGGTTAACAATATCTGATTCTATGTTTTCTAGTATCCACGTATTACTGTTGAGTCTGCTTGCCTCCATTTGATATATTTTGCATCATCAGATTTGAGAGGTGCGGCAGTGATGTGCTTGAGCCGTCCTCTCCTGTCTAAAGCCAAGCTCATTTTACGCGCCCAAATGGCGTAATTTCTATCGTTGAGCTTTTCCACCAAATTTAACGGTTGATTGGAAGAACTATCAGTAGGTTCAGCCTTGGGTGCTAAATTCTGAAAATTTTGGAGAATTTCCAGAATTTGTGCAAGATTGACGAGCTGCTTCATTGGATCAGATTTCTCCGTGTAGGTGGAGCTGCCTCGAGTTTTATCGGACATTTTTTTTATGGTAGATGAAGAAAACTGCGTTTCATTCAATTGTTTGATCGAATGGTGGCTCTCATACCATATTGAGAATTAAGAAAGAATTTAGAATGAATTTACTCTTTCTTAATATTTTATTGAATACAAATTTATGTCCTTAAATATTACAAAGTGTGATGAGGAGACAATTAAGGATGGTTGGTGGAAATCAATCTTTGATTGTTTATTTGATTCCAATCAAATATATTATTACAACATTAATATCACAATCAAAAATATTTATTTGTTTGTTATTTCTAACACCACTCACTCACATATCCTTATCATACCCAAGCTAACGTTGGGCTATACGGCTATTTTGGAATAGTACGTTTAGTAAATGATCTTAATGTACAACACAACAAGGAGTACATATACCATACCTTCAGATTTACGGTACTTCCAGTAGATCTACATGAGTACTCATTTTCGTGTAACTGGATACTCATTTTCGAGCATAAGTATACAGTGACTTGAAAATAAGTATTCATTCATTCAAAAATGGGTATTCAGTTACTCGTGAATGAGTACTCGTGGTCGATGTATGCGAAACACCGTACAACTGATTGTACAGTTTATTTAATAAAAAGTATATTTTGATTGATTTAATTGAATACGATAATTTATTTTGTTTGTATTAATTATTAAATGTAGTTATTTTGTTAAAGTTTGTATTGTAATTTTATTGTTATATAAATGGTTTTAAAAACTGATGAATTTAAACTTTTGAGGTGGCACTAAGATTACGTTCTTAAAGTTGCTATTTTCATAAAATGGTCAATAAATATTTAAAACATTTTTTTCTTCCTTTTGTCAGTCATTTAAAAATGTGAAATAAAAGTAACACATGTCAAGCTCTTAGAAGCATGAGTCTCAAATTTTAGTATAAAAGGTTAATCTATGCATTGAAATTATATTTATATGATGAGGAAGAATTTTTATGTAAGTAAATAATTTGTATTTCATTTTTAAATTGGTATGCTAGTCAAGAATTCAATTTTTTGAAGAAAGAATTTCATAGTCAATATTATGTCTTACATTTTTTTGAAAAATAAATCATTTTTTAAAAAGAATTTCCTTTTATTAAGTACTTTGTATGATTTATTTTTCAAAAAATGTAAAACATAATATATTTTTTGTTGGATATTGACTCGATTAGAATGTAGTACCTATTTATATTGTCTTGATCTAATGCATGGTGAGTCAATGCTTTCGCTCCTCCTAGAATTCAAACTTGGATGAGCTTATCCATGAATCTTAAAGAATTGACTTCTTATCACACAAACCAAGGAGAAGCTCTTAAAAATATGGAAAATAATGTTTAAAAAAGTAAACTATCATTGGTTAGAATAACTAAAATCATGTAAGACAAGAAGATTGGATAAAAAAATTAATAAAATTACAAAAGGCGAGAATGACCAAAATCACGTGGTTAAAAATACTAAAATTGCTTAACGCAATAAATTATAAGGAGTATTTAAAGTTTACACTTAAGTTTTTATGGTTTGCGAACTCCAAAATTAGCTTTAATTATGGCAAAAATAAGAAGTATGTTTTTATTAAGGCAAAGAGTTAATTGCCAACTCATACTCTGTAAATTACATGGCATATTGACTATCGAAAAATTGTCAAATGTACTGTGCACTTAATGTATATGATGAGGAAGAATTTTTATGTAAATAAATAATTTGTATCTCATTTTTAAATTGGCATGCTAGTCAAGATTCATTTTTTGAAGTAAGAATTTCATAGTCAATATTATATTTTACGTTTTTTGAAAATTAAATCATAGTTTAATAAGAATTTCATTTTATTAAATAAGATTTATTTTTCAAAAAGTTTAAAACATAATATTATTTTTTATGGATATTGACTCGATTACAATGTAGTATCTATGTATATTATCTTGGTCTAATAATGCATGGTGACTCGGTGGCCCAATGCATCCGCTCCTGCATGCTACCATTCGAACTTGGGTGAGCTTATCTATTAATCTTAAAGTATTAAATCGATTACAATGTAGTATATATTTATATTATCTTGATCTAATAATGCACGGTGACTCACTGAGCCAATGCTTCCGCCTGCTACCATTCAGACTTAGGTGAGGTTACCCATTAATCTTAAGGTATTGGCTTCCAACCACACAATCCAAGGAGAAGCTCATACAAATATGGTAAATAATTAATGTTTAAAAAAGTAAACTATCATTGGTGAGAATAACTAAAATCATATAAGGAAAGAAGATTGGATAATAAATTACTAAAAATATAAAAGGTAAGAATTACCAAAATCATTGGGTTAAAATTACTAAAATTGTTTAACGCAATAAATTATAAGGAGTATTTAAACTTGAGTTTTTATGATGTGTGAACTCTGAAATTAATTTTAATTATAGCAAAAAAAATATGAAGGGGATTTTTATTAAGGCAAAGAGTTAATTGACAACTCATACTCTTTAAATTACATCCACTTGTCGAATTCTCACAAAGTGAATCTCAAATATTATAGTAAAGGATAAAAAATTTATCTGTGTACTAAAATGTATAGTTATATGATGAGGAAGAATTTTTATGTATAAATAATTTGTATCTCACTTTTAAATTGGTATGCTAGTCAAGAATTTCATTTTTTGAAGGAAGAATTTCATAGTCAATATTATATTTTATATTTTTTGAAAGATAAATCATAGTTTAATAAGAATTTCAGTTTACTAAGTATGATTTATTTTTCAAAAACTGTAAGACATAATATTATTTTTGATGGATATTGACTCGATTACAATGTGGTATCTATTTATATCGTCTTGACCTAATAATGCACGGTGACTTGGTGAGCTAATGCTTTCGCTCGTGCTACAATTCAAACTTGGTGAGCTTACCAATGAATCTTTAAAGAATTGACTTCCTATCACACAATCTAAGGAGAAGCTCATAAAAATATGGCAAATAATATTTAAAAAAGTAAACTCTCAATGGTGAGAATAACTAAAAGCACATAAGGAAAGAAGATTGGATAATAGATTACTAAAATTACGAAAGGCAAGAATTATCAAAATCATTGGGTTAAAGTTACTAAACTTGCTTGACGCAATAAATTATATGGAGTATTTAAACTTAAGTTTTATGATGTGTGAACTCCCAAATTAGCTTTAATTATGGCAATAAAAATACGGAGCATATTTTTATTAAGGCAAAGAGTTGATTGCCAACTCATACTCCGTAAATTACAACATGTTGATGTGTCAAAAAATACCAAATGTACTATCCACTTGTTGAATTCTCATGAATGAAGCGAGTCTTAAATATTATAGTAAAATGGTTTTTTAAATAAAATGGCATAGTAGCAGCAAACAAATAAGAAGTGATGGAAGTCCATAGGTTTAAAGGGACAAAGATGGAACTATAAAAAAACGAAGTCCTATTCATTGAAAAAAATTAATTAGTCCTATTTTAGGAATTCTCCGTATAATTGGTATGGAATTAGGGATTTGATATCTTTTATATTAAAAAAATATATGCATTCAGAATTTGTGAGTAATACTGTAATAGATTGCTTCAAGGTTAATTGTGACCTTTCGTTAGTCAAACATTAGTCTCTATGGGACAAGTCTTATTTTGAGAAAAGTGTTAAGTTTTAGTCCTATTTGTGTGAATTTCCCTAGTTTAGTTTAGAATTAAATACGTAAATACCATTTCTTAATTTGACATTAATAATCACATAGGAAGTATTCAAAGTAAAAATAATTCCCTCCAAACATCATATAAAAACACATAACACATGATACATTGATACTTACATATTAAATATCTTCACGTACAACATATAAGAAAAGAGTGGCAAAAAACGAATGATACATGAATATTGTTAGCGGATATTTGTCTATAGGTTTTACTGTAGCATATTGGGTTAGGCCCAATGCCGTAATTGTATTTATATTAGTTCATGATCAATGAAATTCAGAACAGTTTCTGTTAAAATTCTATCATGGTATCGGGGCAGATTTTGGCCCACCTCGTTTGTCAAGGAGTCCGTCTAGACGTTCATTCCTAGCGACCCGTTAGTCTTTAGCCCTGTTGTCCGTATGGAGTATGTAACCAATGGTCTGTGGCCCGTTTAACACGATTGCTCGTCTGGAAGTGTAACGCCCTGCATCCCGGTCTATTAGAATTGATTAATTTAATTAATTAATTACTTACTCAGACCGGAGTTGGGAAAATAGAATCCTTAAAAAAATTATTTGAACATGTCATTAAATTCGTTTTGACTGTCTGATTCCAAAAACGCAAACGGAACTCAATTCAGACCCGTTCGGGGGGAAATCGTGTACCGTCCAGATCAGATTTTTACATAACGGAGTGATTAAATATATGTAACCCCCCATGCCTTTGGTTCGGCTCCCTCAACCCCCCATCTTTTCCATTTAATGGTCTTTTAAATCACCATAAAACCCCGTCACTCTCCACCCTTAATACTCCCATTTTTGTAACCCCCATTTGTGAATTCAATCATCAAACTCCATCATCACCGTTCATCTTCTCTCCCTCTCTCATTTTCGGCCAATGCAGCAACAGCCCAGGAATCTCCGGTGAAGCTCCGGTGGGTGCAAGGTTGAAAGAAAAGAAGAGCTAGGCCGTTCGTGCGAAGCGTAGTCGTCGTTCGTCTGTTCAATTAGCATCGTTCGTTCATCTCGTTTCGTCAACCCCTACGTTTAGAGGTGAGTAGTTGTCCCCTCTAATTCTAGAACATTTAGTTATAATCTATGTCGTTATATTCATAGGAATAACATACGCAACCTACGTAGAATCTATGCATGTTTGTAGGTTAGCCATTAAAACGTTACTATGTAAAACACACACACACACACACACACACATATAGGCCTAGGAATATATTCATCAATGTTGTACTATTGTTCTAAAAAGAATCTAAGTGTTAAATTAGCAAAACGGATCAAAACGAAGCAAGGGACAGCGGACTGTCTTCGAGACGGTCGACCGCCGCTACAGACGGTGGACCGTTCCCACGGCCATTCCGACAGTCACCACCGTGATGGTCGACTGCCGGCCACGACGGAAGACCACGATGGACCGCCGGCATTCCAGTCCTCCACAACGTAGCCCACGGTCGACCGCCAGTAGGGTACGATCGACCGTTCTGCGGGCAGAATTTCGGGCAGTTTGTAGAACGAGCCCCGTTGACCATATTGACTCAAAATCCGATTGTGTGTTTGCACAAAATGTTAATCTTCATTATGTATGTTATTTATTTGATATATTATTGGCGTTGACCAAAGGTAAATACATCAAGCATTCATCATGTTTATTCTAGACGCATGTCATAGGTTCATCATCATGTGCATACCGCTGTAGGGAGGTCAGGCTTTCGTGCGCCTACTACAGTGGGCCCGTCTAGGAACCTTTTGGATCCAATGGGTTTTCATCAGGTGGGCTTTGTGTGCGTACATGGTAGTCAGGTTACGGCTACCACCCGGTTTTGCTAGTCCACTTGTTCCCGACTCATTTACCGTTTCGGTATGAGAACCGGAGTGTAGGGGTGATCCTGTCAAGTGAGACTAAGCCAGGAGTGTCCCTGATAGTTTAAGTCATGCATCAAGTCATATCGTCATCATGTGGGTTCCATGTCATGTCAACATTCAATGTGGTCGTCATCATCATGTATGTTCCACGTCACATCAACATTCAATGTGGTTGTTATTCATTTTGTTATGTGTAATAATATCCCATCAAGTGCAAATTAATCAGTTAGTAAACATGTGATTTTCCGTACGTTAAAGTACAGGTATTAATATGTGTATAATCATATGGGTTATCACTTCATGTTCTTTTGTTAGATTCACTCCTCAGCTTTTGCTAGCGTGTAGTTGTTTTTGCTACACGCAGGTAAACATGACAGTACAGATGCCAACCCTGGAGGACAGTGATGATGGGAAGATGGGCGGCGCACTTAATAATTATAATCATTTGAATTAATCAATCATTTGGGCATGAACCCATCAAATGTCGTTTTACCTATTTTGGACTTATTTATTTACTTCCGCTTTTACTTTGCATTTATATCACACACGTTTTGGGGGTAACTCCCTAGCATTTATTTTACCAATTAATCAAAACCGTTTTCAAAATAAATGGACATTCATGTTCTTTTCTCTACGGACGGTTCTCGGACCGCCCATGTAACCCTACCGGTCTGTTGGGTCGCGGGTGAACCGGGTCCACGGAAGGCGGGTGATACAGGAAGTCCATACCCAACGGCTTGTGGTCTTTTAGGTGTTGGCGCTCAAAAAAAAGTCAAGGCAATGAGAGTTTATTTGCAAGTGGTCAACCGGTTAGATTCAAAATGGCCCGGTTGTCCACTTGAGGGGGACTGTTAGAGTGCAACCCACATCGGAAGTCTAAGAGCAAAATAATGAGTATATAAGCTCTTGAGTTGGACAAACTAATCAATTGGATTCAATCTATTAATGTGGTTCAGGCCAAGTGTCTTATTGCCAATCTAGTTATCCACACCCAATCCTAAATTTATCAAATACTTGATTATATTACATGATACTTGCATCTTATCTTGTTTCAATCAAAACAATTTATGTTACAAATAAGACTAAAAAACAGTAATTTTCCCTAAATAGGACTCTTTAAGGGCATGTTTGGGTGGAAGGGAGAAAAAATTACTGTGGGGTGACATTCCGTTACTTTTATGTGACAAGAACTACCAGGTCCCATTATTTTTTAAAATGTACTCCGGTGTACCTTAAAATATCAAAAAAAACTATTCCGTGGTGACATTCCGTTACTTTCTCCGTTAGTCTCCCTTCTCCGTTAACTTCTCCCCCTTCTTCTTCTTCTTCTTCTTCTTCTTCTTCTTCTTCCACCTTCGGATCTCATCTAGCCCTCCACCCTTCCCTTTTTTCTTCTTCTATTTTTGTTTTGTTTTGAATTCTTTTTCTTTCTTATACTATTACTATTATTATTATTATTTATTATTATTTATTAATAATTATTATTATTAAAATTAATTAGTAGTCATACTAAAATTAATTTTTAATTAAAGCTTAAAAATATTTTAACCTTCTTTTACGCAAGTGAAAAATTGGAAATGGGAAAAGGTCATTGGAGGCATACAAAGTAAAACAATAGAAGAAAATAAAATAATAAGAAGTAAATAATAATTATTACTGTTATTTTTATTAAAAAATAGTAGTAAAACTAATAATTAATTTTTTAATAATAATAGTAATAATTATTAATAAAAATAATATGCAGTAATTGATAATAATAATAATAATGATAATAATAATAATAATAATAATAATAGAATAAGAAGAAAATAATAATAAATATGAAGTAAAAAAGAATAAGAATGGTAAAAGTGTAAAACTACTAATTAAATTTTTTATAATAATAATAATAATAATAATAATAATTAGTAAATAATAATAATAATAATAATAATAATAATAATAATAATAATAGGTATGAAGAAAAAAAATCAAAAGAAAAAAGAGAAGAAGAAAAAATGGGAGGATGGGGGCTGGATAAAATTCAAAGGTGGAGGAGGAGGATGAGAGGAGAGAAGAAGAAGAAGATCGAAAATGGGGAATAAGGAGGAGAAGTTAATGGAGAAGGGAGATTAACGGAGAAAGTGACGGAATGTCACCTCGGAGTAGCTTTTAAGATATTTTAAGGTACCCCGGAGTACATTTTAAAAAATAATGGGACCTGACAGTTCTTCTCACAAAATCTAGGGTACCCCGTAGTAATTTTTTCTGGAAGGGATGGGAGGGGAGAGAATGTATGGGAGGGAATGGAAAAGGAAGGGAAGGATTCTCTTCACCTTGTTTAGTTTGGAGGGAAAGGAAATGTTTTATTTGTGAATTTCTATTTATAGTTTTCATTTTTTAAATTATTTTTTATCTATTTTAAAAATATTATTATCAATGTTTTTGATTTTATTCTTTCATTTTTTTGTTTTTTTAATTTTTTATTACTATTTTTATCATTTCCCCTACATTTTAATTTTTTTTATTTTCTTATGTAATTTATTTTTTTAAATTTAATTAAGCATATATATATATATATATATATATATATATATATATATATATATATATATGTATGTATGTATGTATGTATGTATGTATGTATGTATGTATGTATATGCATATTTATATTATTTTATTTATTATTTATCACCACGATTTTCCATTATGAATTGAATGATTTATTTTATTATTATAATTATTTACTAATTTTTAAATTTTTATTTATAATTTTTTTATTTATGTTATTATGTTTATTATGGGTTTTAATTTTATGATATTAATATTTTTAGTTTTTTATTTTTATTTTTTATATCTACTTGTTTATTATTATTATTAATCTTTTAATTATCACTTATGAGGAAAAAATGACTTTTGTCTGTTTTACATGAAAGTTCATTCTTTATTGAATTCTCAAATATTTTAATTTCTCGATCGACTTCATTCCCCCACCCACCCCCATCCTCTCCCACTCCCCCTCCCTCGTCCCCAACCACCCTCTCCCTCTGCCCCCTAGAGAATGGGCACTATAAAAAAACTTGAAATTGAATTTATCGTGTATAAAAATAAACTATGCCCTCCAATAAAATATTTAAAATTATCACAAAATATCTTTGTTTTTTATTCAAATATCAGCAATGTTTCAATAAAGTATGTGGGAGAATTTTTTTTTTGTGAAACTTATTTTCTCCTAGAATTATTGTCTAGACACATATTTTCCCACAACCAAATGGACTCTAAACTTCCAATGTTTTCCAACTTTTTCAATTACTTTCCAACTTTTTTTAGTATCTTCCAATACTTTCTAGTTTCTCCCAATTTAATTCTTCTTACTTTTTCTAACTTTTTTTAAATTTCTATATGCTCTTTTTAGTTTTATCTAACCTCATTTGATTTCTTTCAATAGTGATTTAAAAATTATTTGCGTGCATTTTTATAATTGTAATAATAATAATAATTTATCAGAATGGTTCTAGAGCAACTAGCTCCAGGGTGAGAGGGTTTACCGGGATGTCGAGGTTGGAACCATCAGTTTTGTGAATGGAGCAGCGTAGGTACTCCAATTAAAGCTAGTGTCGTCGAGAGCCGCTCAAAGTGAGTATATGTAGAACCCCTCCATATCACTACTACTACTACTACAAATATTTTGTCTTTTTATTAGAATTATCTTAAAACAGGGAAGAATAGCTCTGGTGCCCTAACATCGACCAATATTATCTGTTTTCTTTACAAAACATAGTTGTAAGTCTATATGATTTCCAAAACTTTCATGTATGCCCCCTCCGTTAGTGAAACTCAGGCGTTTGCATTTTACGCTATAGGAGTGGAACTGAAGTTTGATAGTGGGGGGATTAGGATAGTACTCATTTTCTAAACCATAGAGACAAAGAACGTGCTTTATTTTTTATTCATTTTTTTATTTTTTCTTTTTGTTTCTCCTTTTTCTTCTCTTTGTTTCATTTCAAGAAGTTTTTTTAAATTTATTTTTTATAATTATGCTTTAATATATTTTGAAATTTCAAAATTGTTCATGTTTGAAATAAAGAAATTAAAAATATAACATATATTCTATCTATTTGAAATTAAACATGTCTATTTTTTTATTTTCTAAAATAAAAAAAAACTACTTTTTGGGACGTTATAGAAAACTGAGGAATAGAATAGTAAAATAAAATAAAATAATAACCAAAAGAAAAGAAAAAGGTACAAAAATACTCTAATAGAAAAGATAAAAGCGTAGCCATGGAGAGGGGTGATAATTTTTTACAATGTCCAGAAAAGTCTTAATTTTTTTAAGATGTCCCAAAAAATTATTCTTTTTAAATTTAAAAATAATAAGAGGACATTTTTACAGTACTTTGAAATTGTTAGGCGTCGGTCCAAAAAAGTTTTTATTTTTATCATTCTGATTTTATCTAAAAATTTAAATTTTTGGACGTTTCAAAGAAATTTTTATCAGTCAACTTTATGGATACATTCCCACTTTTCAATAAGAGAATGTTTGTATCCTTTTCCTTTTTCATTTCCTTTTTCTATTTTTCATTTATTTTCTTTCTTTATCTAAATTTTCTTTTTATTTTTTGAACACACAAAAAATAGTTTGTTTACTTTTGAAAATTTAAAAATGGAAATGTTTGGCTTTAGATAGAGAAAGTATATCTTATATTATTTATTTCGGTTTTTCATTTCAAATATAAACTAATTTGAATTTTTAAACATTATAAAGAAGAATTTAAAATAGAACATTAAGAATGATATATATAATAGGAACTAATGCTCATGTGGATTGGAAAATGGGCATCAATGTCCCCCCCTCCTCCCTATTTTACGTAAAAGTGAACGGAAAATAATACAAACCAAAGTGGTGCGTGTTCAAGCTTTTGAAATGACAGACATTTTTTAAAGAAATTTTGAAAACCAATTATGTATTCATACCTATTTTCCAAAACACATGAAGCACTAAAACTATTTTAATATATTCTATTCAAAAATATATGTGTCATTGGGTACTTTAAACTATAAATATTTGAATGTCAAGATTTTTTTTTCAATTCTCAAATTTTTATTATAATATTTTATCTCTATGAAAATTTAGGTTCCAATAAAGGAAAACAACGGGCCAAAAAGTCATACTAATAAAGATGATAAAAACAATTTCTTTAAAATTTGTATTACCTTTTTGTAAATATTTTTATTTAAAAACAAAAGTTTTATTCATTATGAACATTCCTTATTTCATAAATAAACTATTAAAGAATATTGGTACATACCGTGATGTGAATATAAATAATATGTCATAACAAAATTTAAATCTTGATAGATTTTTTTATATTTCCTGTAATATTTTAACTTTAAGGAAATTATAATTACTAAAAATTTATGAAGTACATTAAACCATAAAGTTTTTTCTTAATAGAAATTATCAAATATATTATTAAGACCCATAAAGACCTAATTTTATTTAATAAACTTTTCATATTTAAGTAAGTGATATAAGAAGAGCTATATTTTAGCTCAATAAATTTCCATACAAAAGAATAGATTAATAATTTAAAAAAATTTATATTTTACTCAAAAGACTTTTAATATCATTGTCATTTTTATGAAAAAGAAGACCAACTTAAACATGATTAGTTTTTTTATGAATAATTCATTTAATTTTTGTTAAAAACTTATTTTTTTAAATTTCGTTTGCATAATTTTCAATAAGTTCAAAAAATCATGATTTTTTATATAAAATACATTGTTTTAAACTCATCAAATTAATTTTAAAGATTATCATAAATATTTTTTCATAAATGATAAATGAGATTTTAAAGGATGTCATGTAGGATAACACATGTCAACATCTCACAGACAGGAGTCTCAAATATTATCCTAAATGATTAATACTAAATTTTTAGTGTGAATCCATCTTTTCCCTTGGAGTATCTCGTTTAAGCTTCCTTGTTTTGCTTCTTGAGATAATGTCAATCATTAACTTCTCCTATCTTTTAGAAGTAATTACTTCCTGAAGAATAGGACAACAACTAAAGCTATTGACTTATTAAATAAGACTTATTCAACATGACTTATTCTTGAACAATTTTCTACCTTAATTCAAATTCAAATGCTTCACGTCTTGGTTGTTTAAATTTGTAATTAAGCTTTTCTTCTTCTTTTCTTAACAACCAATTTTCTTCTTTTTTTCTTTGGTGTACTTTTGTTTTTAATTTAATTTGTAAAAAAATTGAAGTAAATTTTTAAAATTAAAAAATGTATATAAATACTCCATCCGTTCTAAGTTAATCTTCCTAGTTACCACTCACACGTTAAACTTACTACATTTTTAATATATTTTCAATGATCATTTGATGTAATGAAATAATTGTATTGTACGGAAGGAGTAAAAAAAGTATAGGTCATTATATAAAAAATTTCTTTAGTAAATTCATGGGTCATTATGTAAAATTTTTTAATTGATTTTAACAGTGGCGGATTCAGAAATTCAGGTAGATGGGGCACAATTGGTCAGGACAGCGCCCTTGATTTTTTAAAAAAATAGTCAACTTGAAATGACAAAAATTATGAATTTTATTTTAAACATTTATTGAATGTAAAGTTTTATTTAATAGGTAATGTAAAATTTCATTTTAAATAATAAATTAAATGCAATAAAATACACTTTACTGCAATAAGATTAAACAAAAAAAATTAAAAATTAGCTTAATTAAATAAGGTTTCATTCATTTTTGTAGAGAGTAAATAATTATGGGATCAATCCCAATTTTAGATGGGGGCATGCAGCCCAAAGTATAAGAATTTTTTTTAAAAAAAGAATTAGTTTAGCACCAAAATTTAGTTGGGGGCATTGGCCCCCAACTGTTTCCAAGTAGATCCGCCCGTAATTTTAACACAATATCCTGGATGTTAATGTCTTTGATTTTTTTCATGCTCTAGCTATACGATTATTCTTTGCCAATGTAAGGTCTTGTTTAATTATTTGTTAGCTTTGGTATTATGATGCAACATGAGACTAACCTTTACAATGATATTTAATTTTAGACATTTATGTGTTAGAAATATTGAAAAAATTCTTGTTTTAATTATGGTGTGAGACATAGTTACCTCTAAAAGCTTGTCAAGTTCTCTTTTCACAATTCACATACATATGTATAAGGCATTTTCACCAAATCTATGACACTATGAAATATTTCCTAGAAGAGATTATTCACCAAAATTATTATTTCCATAAAAGTGCTACATAATTCTCATAATGAGCTTTAAATTTGGACACTAAAATACCTATTTCTTCCATTCTAAAATTCTTGTTTTAATTTGTCTTTTGTGGTCTTTTTTATTATAAATTAAATAAATAAATATATTAAAAGTTTGATACATTAAAATATATCTTAAAGTATATTTTTTCTATAATTAGTAGTCAAAATGAAAAAACAAACAATTTTCATGTTTTTCTTTTCACTATTAACCCTAACTGTTTTCTGACGAAAAAAGATGGAAATACTATGTCAAAGACCTATTTGACTGGTTCCTTCCTTTTCTGTAGGAATTCCCGTATAATTGGCATAGAATTAGGGATTTGATATCTTTTATATTAAAAAATATATATGGATGCAGAATTTGTGAGTAATAATAGATTGTTTCGAGGTTAACTGTAACCTTTTGTTAATCAAACGTTAGTCTCTGTGGGACAAGTCCTATTTTGAGAAAAGTGTTAAGTTTTAGTCCCATTTGTGTGAATTTTCCAAAATTTTTAGTTCAGTTGAGAAATACTAACTTCCATTTCTTAATTTGACATGAATAATCACACATTTAAAGTAAAAAGTAAAAATAATTCCGTACAAACATCATATAAAAACACATAACACATGATACATTAATACCAATGATATATATGGATACATGATTATATTTCACCTCGATCAATGTTCTCATAAAAATACACGACATTATTAAAGAGTTAAGAGTGTTTTAATTAGATAGATACCCGCTTCCGCCGGCCGGCCGGACGGACGCTGGCGAGTGGGGATATGATTAGATGATGCGAAAATAGGCAAGCAAGGCGCCGGAGAAGATGAGGGTATCAAGCTGACGTCCCAACTTGGGATCGTTCCAGGGGAGAAGAGTGGAATGCGGCCAAGTACTCCCGCTTTTCTTCCCCTTATTATTATTATTATTCCCGCCTTTCGGAAGAGCGCCAATGGCACCGCCGCCGCCCTCGCCCTCCCCACTACCGCCATTGCCACCCTCACCGTGCCCACCGCCGCTGCCGCCACTATGGGCGCCACTGCCGCCGCCGTGGGCACCACCGCCACCGTGGGCGCCACCGCCGCCAAATGCTTCAATCCTATAAACATATACGGCTACAATGAGCAAAAGGATGAGTGTGGTGATGAGTTTTTTATTACTTGAAAAGCTTGCAGGGCTCTTCTTCATCATTTCTACACAAGAAGAATATAATATATTATGGTAATTATTGAGAAAGAATATTATTTTTAATTACGAGGGTTTTTTTTTACGTGCGGTAATTCCAAGAAGAATATAATTAATTACTGAGATAGAAACAAAATTAATTAACGAGTGCCTGAATGTGGTTCTCCCCGCTACTTATATAAGGATGCAATCCTGGAATCCTGGGTTTTTCCTCTATGTTAAGATAATTTTATTTTACCACAAGTATTTTTTATAATGAATAAATAAACTTTTATGGGTCCTTCCGTTACTTTTTTTGGGGGGATTGAAGTGTTTCCACACTGCCATTTGTTACAAACGAAATACAATAATAACTTGTCGGTTTCGCATATATTCTAATTTTTTGAGATTCTATAAATATAATTTTAACTGTTTTAGTTTTCTAATAGTGACAATATATATATATATATATATATATATATATATATATATATATATATATATATATATATATATATATATATAGGCCGGTTCCTGTGAGAATGATTCTTGTTGAAAGAAATAAGAATGAATAATAAACATTCGATTGGATGGATCGTGTGACTATTAATAATAGACCAAGCCATTACCCCTAAAATTTAAAAAGGAAATTATTGATTGCATCCATGAAATCAGGGACGAATTGATTATGAAGGGCATGCAGGTAATTTTAAATTTTCTAATCAAAAGTGGTCAAAAGAGAATCCACTTTTTTCGCCATTGCCAACTGGAAACTAATGCTGCTTTCACTGTTGACGTTGATGCTTCTAGACAAGTCATTGATGCATCTAAAGTTGTTGTAAATGCATCATACAATGGACATGTGTATGCTGAACTGTGCGAATAATAAATTATTGCAGTGCACTATGTGAATATTATCATTCCAAAGTCTGGATTTTGAATAAGTACACTAAGAAATACTTCGTATACCATAACAAGAGATAAAAAGACTATAAAAGAAATTTCACATGCACTTTAGTGATAGATTTGTGTGATACCCTAGGCAAAAAATGTAAAGAAAAAATTGTTAAAATATTGGCATCATTTATAATACATATTGCACATAATCTTGAACATGTTACATACCGTTCACAACTAATGCACCTTAATGAAAAGTAAATCTTCAAAATGTAGAGATAACATCTAAGAAAAGTAAATTTATAAAAAAAATGACTATTCATTTAACCACATAGAAACATATTTGTTTGATTTTAGTGTGTGACTAATAAAATATATATTTTTTGTTTCAATCGCAAAAGGTGCCAATGAGGGATTCGAACCTACATCTGTATGCAAATGCATACCGCTCTACCATTTGAGCTAATTGGCAATGGTTTTTAAATCATATATTTATATATGTAATGCAAAATCTTTATAAAACATTGAATATCTTATATAATGCACTAAAACAATATGCCACGGGGATTAAAATTATAGAATAAATATAAGGAATAATTGAAGACGAAAGAAGATAATAATTTATAGACATATCACGTAAATGCATTAGATAGAGGAGAGGTGTGCAATACCCGTGATACAAAATGCTATGTCTAATAGATCACAAGAAAACTGCCGATCTGCAACGGTCAAATTTTGTTGCAGAAATTGAAATTTCGTGGCAGATTTCCATTCTGCGACGGATCTGCAACGAAATATTTTCGTCGCAGAAAAGTTGTGGCAGATTTAAAATCTGCGACGGAATTGAAATTCCATGGCAGATCTGCGACGGACCTGCAACGGCATTTTCCATTTTTTTATCAAGCCCAATCTGCGACGGAGGAAACCGTCGCAGTTCTGCGACGGAATTAACAACGGATTCTTCCGTCGCAGATATGCGACAGAAATGCCAGAATTTTCCTGTTTTTAGGCAATAGCTACTAAAATGAGGGGCAAAACACATTCAATTTTCAGAAACATAATTCTAAACAAGATTTCAACACCCAAATTGATAATTCAAAGCTAGATTAATGAAAAAACTTCACGTGCGAATGTAACATAATTCATTATAATCTAACAATGAAAACTAAGTGTCAGTGTCAAGTGTTCAAGAGGAAGCTAAGGTCGTAAAGGTCTCAACAAATCCCGGGCTGCCCTGCCCCTCCCGTTCCATCATCATCGCCTCATTGAGGAAGGTTACCACCATATAGCTTTCTTATCTCCTCCTGAATCGTCAGCGATAAGCTCGAGGTTAGATTATCAATTTGTTCTTGTAGCCTTTGGTTATGTTCTTTAAGTGCTGCCATCTCCACTGCGCTGCTGCTACTCGTGCTGGAACGACGAGGTTTGGAAGACGGATTCATTTTCCTCATTTCTCGCTCGTAGTCACCAACTCCAGGAACGCGGTTCTTCGCGTTATGGCCCTCGACTAGCGAGTACCATATTTCTTGGTCGGTGACTAGTAGCCCTTTCTGTCTAGCCTCCTCGCGCAGTTCGAAGAATTGAACCTGAAATATATGATAGTTAATATCACACAACAACAACGCAATAATAATAGCGTCAAGAACAACAAGAACAACACAAGAACAAATAACAGTGTAACATATACCTAGTGACTAGTGTTAACGGCACCATCAACGCAACAACAAAAGCAACTTGTCATAGGACAACAATACCATCAACGCAACAACAAAAACAATGTCATACGACAACAACAACACCATCAATGCAACAACAATAATAACAACATGATTAACAATAACATCAATAACAAGAATAACGTCAACAAGAACAATATAATTCAAGTACACAAGAAAGCAAATACACTATCACCCTTTAGAAGTTCTAAGACAAAAGCACCAACATTATGAACATGAACACAAACTGTTTTGCGCATTACAGAAAGTACCTGTAGCTCAGCATGTTCCGGATCAACCCAAGTCTTGCCGTCGTGTTTCTTTGTCTTTGTGTGGATGATAACCTCATCCAACGGCACAGGCCCCCTTTCTTCTTAGCCTTCAAGTTTCAATGAACATGTCCATTAAATTTTACATTTAATGTCCACCGAATAATAAGTGCAAAGCTATAATTTTATAAAATATATCTTACCAATCAATTCATATTTTCAGAAAATGGAATTGAACCTCCACAATACGTCCAAGAGCAGGACCATCCACTCTTCCCTTCCTTCTGTTCTTCTTCTTTGTCTTACTCAACTCCAAAAACTCTGGATCCTCTTCCCAAACCTATACTTGTATATTTCATAAACATTACTTGTACATAGCGATACGATTTCGTATGAAAACCATTACTTATTTACCTTCTTCAACCGCTCAAATGGCCTCGGGTCCTTCTTCTTCTTCTTCAATCGACTTGGGTTCCTTTGATTGCACGTAAAATTCGCGTACTGTTCAGCAGCTTTCTTGAGAAAAGCTTTCCTGAGTCTGCCCTCATCGATTGACGGATCCACTCGAGCATTTTTCTACATTGACATCATAGAAAAGCCAATAACTTAGATTGTATTCACATATATTAATTTTCTTGTGAACAAAAGAAGTTAAAAATTAATTTTTCCAAAAAAACCTTGAACTCTCGATAGTAGAACTCCTTCGTCGTCTCTGAGACTTTGCGCCACGACATGCCAGCGATCCCTGGCAAGAAGAGGGTCTCCATCTACCAATGACGGACCTCCTCAAACGTGCCAACACCTCTCGATCAGTCGGCATGGGGGGAGGAGGGTTCTCATTGTCGCTCATCTATACAAAAATAAGAATATTGTATAGTTAGCTCATAAAACAAAAAAAATCATATAGCAAAATATACATCAATCATATTTCAAGAAGTTTTTTTAAATTTATTTTTTATAATTATGCTTTAATATATTTTGAAATTTCAAAATTGTTCATGTTTGAAATAAAGAAATTAAAAATATAACATATATTCTATCTATTTGAAATTAAACATGTCTATTTTTTTATTTTCTAAAATAAAAAAAAACTACTTTTTGGGACGTTATAGAAAACTGAGGAATAGAATAGTAAAATAAAATAAAATAATAACCAAAAGAAAAGAAAAAGGTACAAAAATACTCTAATAGAAAAGATAAAAGCGTAGCCATGGAGAGGGGTGATAATTTTTTACAATGTCCAGAAAAGTCTTAATTTTTTTAAGATGTCCCAAAAAATTATTCTTTTTAAATTTAAAAATAATAAGAGGACATTTTTACAGTACTTTGAAATTGTTAGGCGTCGGTCCAAAAAAGTTTTTATTTTTATCATTCTGATTTTATCTAAAAATTTAAATTTTTGGACGTTTCAAAGAAATTTTTATCAGTCAACTTTATGGATACATTCCCACTTTTCAATAAGAGAATGTTTGTATCCTTTTCCTTTTTCATTTCCTTTTTCTATTTTTCATTTATTTTCTTTCTTTATCTAAATTTTCTTTTTATTTTTTGAACACACAAAAAATAGTTTGTTTACTTTTGAAAATTTAAAAATGGAAATGTTTGGCTTTAGATAGAGAAAGTATATCTTATATTATTTATTTCGGTTTTTCATTTCAAATATAAACTAATTTGAATTTTTAAACATTATAAAGAAGAATTTAAAATAGAACATTAAGAATGATATATATAATAGGAACTAATGCTCATGTGGATTGGAAAATGGGCATCAATGTCCCCCCCCTCCTCCCTATTTTACGTAAAAGTGAACGGAAAATAATACAAACCAAAGTGGTGCGTGTTCAAGCTTTTGAAATGACAGACATTTTTTAAAGAAATTTTGAAAACCAATTATGTATTCATACCTATTTTCCAAAACACATGAAGCACTAAAACTATTTTAATATATTCTATTCAAAAATATATGTGTCATTGGGTACTTTAAACTATAAATATTTGAATGTCAAGATTTTTTTTTCAATTCTCAAATTTTTATTATAATATTTTATCTCTATGAAAATTTAGGTTCCAATAAAGGAAAACAACGGGCCAAAAGTCATACTAATAAAGATGATAAAAACAATTTCTTTAAAATTTGTATTACCTTTTTGTAAATATTTTTATTTAAAAACAAAAGTTTTATTCATTATGAACATTCCTTATTTCATAAATAAACTATTAAAGAATATTGGTACATACGTGATGTGAATATAAATAATATGTCATAACAAAATTTAAATCTTGATAGATTTTTTTATATTTCCTGTAATATTTTAACTTTAAGGAAATTATAATTACTAAAATTTATGAAGTACATTAAACCATAAAGTTTTTTCTTAATAAAATTATCAAATATATTATTAAGACCCATAAAGACCTAATTTTATTTAATAAACTTTTCATATTTAAGTAAGTGATATAAGAAGAGCTATATTTTAGCTCAATAAATTTCCATACAAAAGAATAGATTAATAATTTAAAAAAATTTATATTTTACTCAAAAGACTTTTAATATCATTGTCATTTTTATGAAAAAGAAGACCAACTTAAACATGATTAGTTTTTTTATGAATAATTCATTTAATTTTTGTTAAAAACTTATTTTTTTAAATTTCGTTTGCATAATTTCAATAAGTTCAAAAAATCATGATTTTTTATATAAAATACATTGTTTTAAACTCATCAATTAATTTAAAGATTATCATAAATATTTTTTCATAAATGATAAATGAGATTTTAAAGGATGTCATGTAGGATAACACATGTCAACATCTCACAGACAGGAGTCTCAAATATTATCCTAAATGATTAATACTAAATTTTTAGTGTGAATCCATCTTTTCCCTTGGAGTATCTCGTTTAAGCTTCCTTGTTTTGCTTCTTGAGATAATGTCAATCATTAACTTCTCCTATCTTTTAGAAGTAATTACTTCCTGAAGAATAGGACAACAACTAAAGCTATTGACTTATTAAATAAGACTTATTCAACATGACTTATTCTGAACAATTTTCTACCTTAATTCAAATTCAAATGCTTCACGTCTTGGTTGTTTAAATTTGTAATTAAGCTTTTCTTCTTCTTTTCTTAACAACCAATTTTCTTCTTTTTTTCTTTGGTGTACTTTTGTTTTTAATTTAATTTGTAAAAAAATTGAAGTAAATTTTTAAAATTAAAAAATGTATATAAATACTCCATCCGTTCTAAGTTAATCTTCCTAGTTACCACTCACACGTTAACTTACTACATTTTAATATATTTTCAATGATCATTTGATGTAATGAATAATTGTATTGTACGGAAGGAGTAAAAAAAAGTATAGGTCATTATATAAAAATTTCTTTAGTAAATTCATGGGTCATTATGTAAAATTTTTAATTGATTTTAACAGTGGCGGATTCAGAAATTCAGGTAGATGGGGCACAATTGGTCAGGACAGCGCCCTTGATTTTTTAAAAAAATAGTCAACTTGAAATGACAAAAATTATGAATTTTATTTAAACATTTATTGAATGTAAAGTTTTATTTAATAGGTAATGTAAAATTTCATTTTAAATAATAAATTAAATGCAATAAAATACACTTTACTGCAATAAGATTAAACAAAAAAAATTAAAAATTAGCTAATTAAATAAGGTTTCATTCATTTTTGTAGAGAGTAAATAATTATGGGATCAATCCCAATTTTAGATGGGGGCATGCAGCCCAAAGTATAAGATTTTTTTTAAAAAAAGAATTAGTTTAGCA
Organism: Cuscuta australis; assembly: GCA_003260385.1. Taxonomy (NCBI): domain Eukaryota; kingdom Viridiplantae; phylum Streptophyta; class Magnoliopsida; order Solanales; family Convolvulaceae; genus Cuscuta; species Cuscuta australis. The sequence continues at coordinate 942,450 of NQVE01000039.1, forward strand.
CCAAAATTTAGTTGGGGGCATTGGCCCCCAACTGTTTCCAAGTAGATCCGCCCGTAATTTTAACACAATATCCTGGATGTTAATGTCTTTGATTTTTTTCATGCTCTAGCTATACGATTATTCTTTGCCAATGTAAGGTCTTGTTTAATTATTTGTTAGCTTTGGTATTATGATGCAACATGAGACTAACCTTTACAATGATATTTATTTTAGACATTTATGTGTTAGAAATATTGAAAAAATTCTTGTTTTAATTATGGTGTGAGACATAGTTACCTCTAAAAGCTTGTCAAGTTCTCTTTTCACAATTCACATACATATGTATAAGGCATTTTCACCAAATCTATGACACTATGAAATATTTCTAGAAGAGATTATTCACCAAATTATTATTTCCATAAAGTGCTACATAATTCTCATAATGAGCTTTAAATTTGGACACTAAAATACCTATTTCTTCCATTCTAAATTCTTGTTTTAATTTGTCTTTTGGTCTTTTTTATTATAAATTAAATAAATAAATATATTAAAAGTTGATACATTAAAATATATCTTAAAGTATATTTTTCTATAATTAGTAGTCAAATGAAAAAACAAACAATTTTCATGTTTTTCTTTTCACTATTAACCCTAACTGTTTTCTGACGAAAAAAGATGGAAATACTATGTCAAAGACTATTTGACTGGTTCCTTCCTTTTCTGTAGGAATTCCCGTATAATTGCATAGAATTAGGGATTTGATATCTTTTATATTAAAAAATATATATGGATGCAGAATTTGTGAGTAATAATAGATTGTTTCGAGGTTAACTGTAACCTTTGTTAATCAAACGTTAGTCTCTGTGGGACAAGTCCTATTTTGAGAAAAGTGTTAAGTTTTAGTCCATTTGTGTGAATTTTCCAAAATTTTAGTTCAGTTGAGAAATACTAACTTCCATTTCTTAATTTGACATGAATAATCACACATTTAAAGTAAAAAGTAAAAATAATTCCGTACAAACATCATATAAAACACATAACAATGATACATTAATACCAATGATATATATGGATACATGATTATATTTCACCTCGATCAATGTTCTCATAAAAATACACGACATTATTAAAGAGTTAAGAGTGTTTAATTAGATAGATACCCGCTCCGCGGCCGGCCGGACGGACGCTGGCGAGTGGGGATATGATTAGATGATGCGAAAATAGGCAAGCAAGGCGCCGGAGAAGATGAGGGTATCAAGCTGACGTCCAACTTGGGATCGTTCCAGGGGAGAAGAGTGGAATGCGGCCAAGTACTCCCGCTTTTCTTCCCCTTATATTATATTATTCCGCCTTTCGGAAGAGCGCCAATGGCACCGCCGCCGCCCTCAGCCCTCCCCACTACCGCCATTGCCACCCTCACCGTGCCCACCGCCGCTGCCGCCACTATGGGCGCCACTGCCGCCGCCGTGGGCACCACCGGCACCGTGGGCGCCACCGCCGCCAAATGCTTCAATCTATAAACATATACGGCTACAATGAGCAAAAGGATGAGTGTGGTGATGAGTTTTTTATTACTTGAAAAGCTTGCAGGGCTCTTCTTCATCATTTCTACACAAGAAGAATATAATATATTATGGTAATTATTGGAGAAAGAATATTATTTTTAATTACGAGGGTTTTTTTTTACGTGCGGTAATTCCAAAAGAATATAATTAATTACTGAATAGAAACAAAATTAATTAACGAGTGCCTGAATGTGGTTCTCCCCGCTACTTATATAAGATGCAATCCTGGAATCCTGGGTTTTTCCTCTATGTTAAGATAATTTTATTTTACCACGAGTATTTTTTTATAATGAATAAATAAACTTTTATGGGTCCTTCCGTTACTTTTTTTTGGGGGGATTGAAGTGTTTCCAACTGCCATTTGTTACAAACGAAATACAATAATAACTTGTCGGTTTCGCATATATTCTAATTTTTTGAGATTCTATAAATATAATTTTAACTGTTTTAGTTTTCTAATAGTGACAATATATATATATATATATATATATATATATATTATATATATATATATAATATATATATATATATATATAGGCCGGTTCCTGTGAGAATGATTCTTGTTGAAAGAAATAAGAATGAATAATAAACATTCGATTGGATGGATCGTGTGACTATTAATAATAGACCAAGCCATTACCCCTAAAATTTAAAAAGGAAATTATTGATTGCATCCATGAAATCAGGGACGAATTGATATGAAGGGATGCAGGTAATTTTAAATTTCTAATCAAAAGTGTCAAAAGAGAATCCACTTTTTCGCCATTGCCAACTGGAAACTAATGCTGCTTTCACTGTTGACGTTGATGCTTCTAGACAAGTCATTGATGCATCTAAAGTTGTTGTAAATGCATCATACAATGGACATGTGTATGCTGAACTGTGCGAATAATAAATTATTGCAGTGCACTATGTGAATATTATCATTCCAAAGTCTGGATTTTGAATAAGTACACTAAGAAATACTTCGTATACCATAACAAGAGATAAAAAGACTATAAAAGAAATTTCACATGCACTTTAGTGATAGATTTGTGTGATACCCTAGCAAAAAATGTAAAGAAAAAATTGTTAAAATATTGGCATCATTTATAATACATATTGCACATAATCTTGAACATGTTACATACCGTTCACAACTAATGCACCTTAATGAAAAGTAAATCTTCAAAATGTAGAGATAACATCTAAGAAAAGTAAATTTATAAAAAAAATGACTATTCATTTAACCACATAGAAACATATTTGTTTGATTTTAGTGTGTGACTAATAAAATATATATTTTTTGTTTCAATCGCAAAAGGTGCCAATGAGGGATTCGAACCTACATCTGTATGCAAATGCATACCGCTCTTACCATTTGAGCTAATTGGCAATGGTTTTAAATCATATATTTATATATGTAATGCAAAATCTTTATAAAACATTGAATATCTTATATAATGCACTAAAACAATATGCCACGGGATTAAAATTATAGAATAAATATAAGGAATAATTGAAGACGAAAGAAGATAATAATTTATAGACATATCACGTAAATGCATTAGATAGAGGAGAGGTGTGCAATACCCGTGATACAAAATGCTATGTCTAATAGATCACAAGAAAACTGCCGATCTGCAACGGTCAAATTTTGTTGCAGAAATTGAAATTTCGTGGCAGATTTCCATTCTGCGACGGATCTGCAACGAAATATTTTCGTCGCAGAAAAGTTGTGGCAGATTTTAAAATCTGCGACGGAATTGAAATTCCATGGCAGATCTGCGACGGACCTGCAACGGATTTTCCATTTTTTTATCAAGCCCAATCTGCGACGGAGGAAACCGTCGCAGTCTGCGACGGAATTAACAACGGATTCTTCCGTCGCAGATATGCGACAGAAATGCCAGAATTTTCCTGTTTTTAGGCAATAGCTACTAAAATGAGGGGCAAAACACATTCAATTTTCAGAAACATAATTCTAAAACAAGATTTCAACACCCAAATTGATAATTCAAAGCTAGATTAATGAAAAAACTTCACGTGCGAATGTAACATAATTCATTATAATCTAACAATGAAAACTAAGTGTCAGTGTCAAGTGTTCAAGAGGAAGCTAAGGTCGTAAAGGTCTCAACAAATCCCGGGCTGCCCTGCCCCTCCCGTTCCATCATCATCGCCTCATTGAGGAAGGTTACCACCATATAGCTTTCTTATCTCCTCCTGAATCGTCAGCGATAAGCTCGAGGTTAGATTATCAATTTGTTCTTGTAGCCTTTGGTTATGTTCTTTAAGTGCTGCCATCTCCACTGCGCTGCTGCTACTCGTGCTGGAACGACGAGGTTTGGAAGACGGATTCATTTTCCTCATTTCTCGCTCGTAGTCACCAACTCCAGGAACGCGGTTCTTCGCGTTATGGCCCTCGACTAGCGAGTACCATATTTCTTGGTCGGTGACTAGTAGCCCTTTCTGTCTAGCCTCCTCGCGCAGTTCGAAGAATTGAACCTGAAATATATGATAGTTAATATCACACAACAACAACGCAATAATAATAGCGTCAAGAACAACAAGAACAACACAAAACAAATAACAGTGTAACATATACCTAGTGACTAGTGTTAACGGCACCATCAACGCAACAACAAAAGCAACTTGTCATAGGACAACAA